>CABHPQ010145047.1:0-13957 GCA_902168405.1 Peromyscus aztecus
GAGGGAAGTCCCCCCACATAACAACAGGCATCTTGTGCGTTGCCTGTCTGTGGAGGGAAAGGGGAGAGGGATGCACCTTGAGTGCCCACTAAGATTTACATCTGGTGCTTCTGATAAGATGATTCACAATGACACTGCTGTTTCCCACTATGAGGAAACACGCAAGCCAGCTTGTTTTTCACTCCTCTGAGGCAGCAAGAGCAACCAAGAGACAGGCCACATGTGGAACAGATGTTAAAATCCAAAGAATTCTCTTTGGCTTGGCTCTGAGTGAAGGAAGACACAGATACATTTGTCCTTAGTTCAGGCTCTGACCTAGCATGTGTACTTATGGCCTGCCGAGGGGATAAGGCAATGGCACAGTAATGGACTGCTTAAAATCTTTCTATAGTTGGTAGCACATGCACACACACCACTTAGTGTCCCATCCGCAACAAAGCATCTAACCACAACCATCTCCAAACTGGCCTTCTTGTGGTTTTTGTAGCTACTGTGATGATTTGCGTCCTGTCCGCTAGGAGTTAAGCCACCTACAGTCAGAACGCATGCGTTGAGAAGAAATTATAAGGGAGCCCGCCCGTTTCACTCAGAATCTAAAACTTTAAATAAAGGAGGGAACGGTAAGTCTTGATAGAGTTAGTGTTTCTGAGCTAGTGAAGTGCACACACTCCACTGTTCCTTAGAGCAGGGTAAATCATGGGTCATTATGACACATGCAATTAGGAGGCGAATGCTTAATCATAAGTGATGGCAATGATGGGTGAGATCAAAAACTTGGAAAGTCAAATGTGGGAACAAGAGGCCAAAGTGAAAAGGTATCTAAGGACTCGGCAGTCTCAGTCAAGTTCCTAATACCTTCTTTCAGTTGGCCATCAAAATGTGCCCCAAGGTACAGTCACAAAACACATGGATGAGGGCGAAATTTTAACTGGTAACATAAAATATGGACTCCTGAATTCTAACTAATAAACTATAGACCCACTCTGGCCAAATTGTCATTTAATGCACATGAACTATGTAAGCTGTGTATCATTGAGGTCCCATCTCCTCTTTAAAGAGAAACAGTGCCTTCGTTTACTTTGGGGACCTACTTTGTCCTCATGGTAGAGAGACTGGCTCCCTCCCACCTCTCCACCACCAGGCCTGACCAAGGAGCATATCAGCCTCCTAGGCAAAGGAACAGGCAGTCCTACAAGCCAGGCTGATGAGCTGCAACCTCAGAACTTCTGTTAGAAGTCCTCAAAAGAAGACATGCTCATGTCACTGGAGTTAGGGTGTCATTGCTGTGAAGAGACACCATGACCATGGCAACTCTTATAAAGGGAAACATTTAATTGTAGCTGGCTTACAGGTTTAGTTCATTATTGTCATGGTGGGAAGCATGGCAGCATGCAGGCAGACGTGGTGATGGAGGTGGCTGAGTGTTCTACATCTTGATCCACAGGCAGCAAAGGAGATTGCCACATGAGGCCTAGCTTGAGCATGTAAGACCTCAAAGCCCAACTCCACAGTGACACACTTCCTCCAACAAGGCCACACCTCCTAATAGTGTCACTCTCTATGGGCATACGGGGGCCATTTTTATTCAAACCACCACACTGGGAATGTTAGGCTATGAGCCTGGAGCTGCCATATTTTCTCCATTTGGAAAGAAGCTGACATGGATTCTTACCAGGACAGAGGAAAACAGAATCACAAACAGAAGGCATGTCCTCAGCTGGCCAGTGGGCATTGCTGCTGAGGGATGATTGAGTAATGAAGGTCCCGAATACCCAATGAATGAATCTATCTGTTGACAGGTTCATACTTCGATGGCATAATTGGGAGATGGTAGACACTGGGAAGTGGAGCCTCATGGAGGATGTAGGTCTGAGGGAGTGCCCTTGAAGGGTAGGCCCTCTCTCCTCAATCTCTCCCTGCTTGCTAGCCATTGTGTGGTGAGCAGCAATGCTCTACTATACTCTCCAATAGGTCATGTTTCCCATGATGCTCTGCCTAATCACAGGCTCTGAGCAATGGAGGCAAGCATGGGCTGAAATCACTGAAAATGTGATCCAAAATAAATCATTATTCCCTTGTGTTTTTTTTTTAATTTCTATTTTTAGTTGTATTTTTTCATAGCAAGGAACCAATGACTAACACAGTATTGTATTAGTATGCATGTGTGTATTGGTGTATATGTGCTAAAAGGCTCCAGTGTTGGCTATGTAAGATGCATAGATCCATAAACAAGGAAAGGGAATGGCTTACTTCTGCGCCTCTCTCAGGAGAAATCTACATTTTTATCAAGTTGCAAAGGATTCTGTGAACCATTTCTTGTGTTTCTGAGTTCATTATCACTACTTGAAGGTCGCCTCTCCCTCACTTCAAACACTAGTGCCCATATATTTCACTTTGCTTTCCATAAAAATAACATGAACTGCTCCTCGGAGATGTTCTGCAAACACTTTCAATCACCGATCACTACCTGAGAAAACAAAAACGTAGATGGATTGCAGGCCTCTTCTAACAAAGCCTTTAGAAAAGAGGAAAAAACTGAGACGTTCATAAAAATGAAAGAGTTGAGGAAATTAGGGAAAAAGAGAAAAGCAGTCAAATGACGAAGACGGCCTAAATTGAGATTACCCCTGTCCTCAGACATCTTAGCAACTAACTGTGTGAGCCCCCGAAGCCAGCAAGCACAGGCCATCTAGTGTATTGGGTCCTCGTCAGGTTGGACAGCTGCTTGAGGGCAGCTGAGGATCAGAAGGAGTCCAGGACTCAGGCATCCTGGCTGGGATCTTACTTGATGACCAAAGCAGCCAGACGCCTGGAGATGGTCTAATCAAGCTTCTCATCATAAAGCAGAGAGGATTAACCTTCAGGAGCCTCCCCCCACCCAGAGTGTTTATATAGCTATGACAAAGCCTATGTCCACAAGAATTCAACAGAGAATCCAAGCGACAGGACCAGAGACAGGAAATCGCCAAATCCACAGGTGAAGAGGGCCCAATGTTAAAAAGATTAAGATAAAGAAGCTGGTGAGATGGGGGGAGCTTGGATTCTGGTAAGAATTCAGGGAATCCGCTAGGCCATGGTACCTGTTGTTACCCTTACCCGGTGTTTATCGCTAACACTGCCATTACCTCGTGGCTTGCACTCACATGGAGGTCCTGAGTGTTGAGCATAGACTAAGGAAATTCACATTTTCTCCTTGAATTCTCACCAAAGGGCCCGCCTTCTAGGTTTGCTCAGGTGAAAATGGTAAGCAAGATAAATGTACCCATTTGAAATGAACAGCACAATGAGTTGTTCACACGTGTGTTGTGAAATGATTGGCAGGATGAATGAACACACCTTCTGTTGCCCCTGGCTACCTTGTGTGCTGACAACACTTAGAATCCGCCCTCCCCACAATGTGGTGTTTTCCGCAGTCATCACATTAGCTGATTACACATCCCTGGATCTCAGTCCTCTTGGGTTTTACTCTTTAACCAACAACCTGTTTATCTCCCCAACCCTGGAACCCACGGGTCCGCTTTCTTCTTCCATGAGCTTGACTTTTTAGACGACTCCACAGAAGAACAGGGACAGGGAGTACTTATCTTCCTAAATTTTCCCTGGCATACTTCCTGTAAAAGTTCAACATTGGATGGACCACAAAAGTCCAAGTGCCCAAGGCCTGGTCCCCAGGACGGCAATATTAAAGGTGGAACTTCCGTAAGGTAGGGCCTTGCGGGAGATACTCAGGGTGTATGCCCTCACGTGGAACCAGATGACACCAGCCTCTTCACTCTTTTCCGTGCCTCATGGTTAAAGTGGTTTTGCTCCACCATATACTTGTTAGTCTCCCTCCCTCCCTCTTTTCCTCTCTTATTTATCTGGATTATTTGCGAACAAATCAAGGGTCTTCTGTATGCTAGGCAAGTGCTCAACCACTAAGCTACATCTCTTTAACTCATTCCTCCATGGTGGGCTACATAATGGTAGCCCAGAACAGTAGGAACAAGTGACCATGTGCGAGCATATCCAGAGCTACTAGAGTGAACTTTTTCTTCTTGTAAGTTGATTCTATCAGGTACGTCACAGAAAGTCTGGCATAATGTCCTTCAGAGTCATCCATGCTGCAGTAAGTGGCAGGGGTCTCTGTTCTGTTGAGGATAGGATCCCTGTGTACACAGTGCATCTCCCTCATCAGTTCACTTATCAATGGACACTTAGGCCGATTCCATCTCCTGCCTCTTGTCAACAACACTTCAATGAACAGGACAATGAAGAGTCTATCACAGCGCTCTCCTTTGCCCATGGGGGGTGACCGGATCGTATGGTAGTTTAGGAATGTCTACACTATTTTGAATGATCATATCATTTTCCCTTCCCATCCAAAAGCATCAAGGGCTCTCTTTTCCTCCACATTTCTTCTCTTCCTCTGAACCAGTTTTTCAAAGGACATTCAGGAGCTTGCTTGATCCAAAGGGAGTCCCAGAAGGATGAAGCATTGTACCCAAGCACAGGCTAATGAAACAAAACAAAACAAAAACAAAGACATAGCCTCTAAGACACTGTTACGGGAAGAAACACAAAATTGTTGAGTTGTGAACAGCGCAAAGCTGCAAAGTAATGGCCCAATTTACCTTTGAAGTACAATAAAATATCTTCTAAGTAGGATATTAGAGACCTTCTTGACATAATTCACAGCCCAGGACAGCGTCGGAGTAAATTTACACCCTGTCCTTCCCCACACTCTCTCCTCTGGTGTTCCATTATCAATCTCTCAGCAGGGTTTGGATTTCAGCATTGGCACTCACAGACAGAATTGGAAATAACTGGTATTCTGCAAATCCCTGCATGCTTCTCTGTCACCGTCTCCTTCTCCCACACCAGACACAGATTTCTCAGTACTGCTGCAGATTAAAGTTAATTCTCTGTCATTACTAGTGTGATTTATCACCTTCTCTGTGTGTTTCTCCTGAGCAAACCTTTAGGAAGCCTTGAGGAAGTTCAGACCCTGAGTGGAGAATTGAGCAGTGGCTTTTTTTTTTTCCCCAGCAATACTTCTAGGTGCTTCCTAGGATACAGCCCCTTTGACTGCTGTGATAACAGCCAGGGTCAAGCTTGTCAGGAGACAAAAGACAGGGCCATCTATCACCATTATTTGAAAATCTCATTTAGTGAAGGATTTATGATCTGCTGGGTTCGGAGGAGATTAAAAAAAATAAAACAGAGATTGAATAAAGCATGCCGGCTGGTGCCTAAAGATGAGATGGGGTTTTACAGAGGACCCCAGGCAGATGGCATCCAGTCAGAAGTGCCACCCTACCACGTCAGTGTGGATGGGGAATGTTGGGTTCTGCTAAGTGCCACCACTGGGAGTCAGGGGTGAAGCACAGCCCAAGCCCACCTCCTGAACATCTGATTTAGACAGGAGGGAAGGGCAGGCACAGAGAGCTGCAGAACTAGATTCTCAAGGTCAACAATCTAGGCTATAAGCTGGACACAATGACAGCCTTGTGCCTCGGTTTCCTGAGTGTTTCCTAGGGCGGCTCTTAGGATCTTAAGTCGAGATGTAAACCCAGAGTCCCCTGCTTAGAAGGCAGATAACATTCAGTAAATGCCAGGTTAGTGCCCCAAATGTCACAAATGACCTACCCTCATGGAACTGGTAAGGAGGCTAAAGAAGTTACCCAGAATATGTACAATGGTCCTCAATACAGAGGATGCTAGAGTGCGACGCATCACCACATGTGTCGCCATGGCAACAATAACATCTCTTTAGTAGTAGTAGCTATTACAGAGAGCCAGGTCTTGACCATGACAGGTGAAGCCTGGTGTCTTAACTGGTTATCAGACTGGGGGCGTAAGGGACACTTGTGACCTATAAATGCACTGGTTTCGCCTGAGTGGATTTTACAAACGACTTGACTTAGCGGCACAGTTCAAAAGCACCTGCACTTCTTTCAACCGACCCACTTGTGACTTCTCATACAGAATTACAAGCTGACCTCACCTAGGGCCTACAGTTTCGTAATGGTAATTCTCACGGGGACTGAGCAGGAGCCCCTCCCCCCCCCATTTCCAAATGTGGTTCATATATGCCCCTGATTGTCCCAGTCCTTAGCAAGCTTCTCACATGTACTGTAACTTGTCTGCATCTTAAAGGGACTCAGCTTCTTGTCTTCTTGCCATGAATTTCCTATAGGCTTCCTCGGTTGATGCGCTGGACCGATACTTCCCCCGCCCCCCCTCCCCTGCAACACACACACACACACACACACACACACACAATGTAATTTGGTGATATCCACCCTCCCATCTCCTCCCAGAACTACTCCCATCCAATAGTGCCCTTTTAAAAAAAATCCATCAAGTACAATTTATGCTGCCCACAATACTCATGGATAGGTGGCCTTCACTGGAGGGTATGCCCTTAAAGAAAACTGATGTGCCCCCTTCCAGTAGTTATCAATTGCCAATAGCTCCTTAGACAGGGATGGGAGTTCATGCCCTCTTCTTTCCATTCTGGAATTTTGCCTGGCTTGAGCTTGGGCAGATCTTGTACATGGATGTCTCAACTGCTATGAATCTATACTGCCCAGAAAGCGGTGTTCTTGTAACCACCCCCTCCCTCTGACACTCTTCCAATCTTCTCTTCCCCTTTTAGTGCATCTGTCAACCCTCACCAGCAATGCTTCCTTTTGTGGTAGAGAGTGACCAATGCAGAGACCCACAACTGGTCAAGGTTCAGAGAAGAAGGCACTGGAGAGTGCTTGGCCCTGAAGGAAGCATCTGTATTAGAAACCCTCCTCCCAGGGCTCAGGGGTCATCATGGAAGAAGAGCTGGAAAGAATCAGGAGTCAAAATGCACTCCCCCCCCACCCCAGCTGAGGACCGAACCGAGGGCCTTGCGCTTGCTAGGCAAGCGCTCTACCACTGAGCTAAATCCCCAACCCCTCAAATACACTTTTCAAAAGCTCCAAACTAACCCAAGGATTTGGCAAATGACAGAGGTATTCTTTCTGGTATCATGCATACACGTTCATTGCTGTGTACAAAAATCCCAGGGGAACCAGAGATTCACTAAAAATCTTACACAAAAAAACTTCTCCCTTATGGGTTTAATCATGGAGGGGAAGTCCCTTCTCACTATTCCTGAGAATGCATCTCTCATTGTCAGGGAGGTTCCATGATTCATAAATATGTTGCTCAGGTGCAGAAAATGAAAGACTATGATTAGGAGAATGCTTTGAACTGGTGACGAGTGTGAGTGATTCAGCTGTCACCAAATTCCCCTTCTTTGAAAACATTATAAGCACCTGCTATCTAATATCACTTCCTAAACCATCCATCTTTCCTCCACATTTCTTGCTGATGTGAAGGCCTCTTTTGGCCCCGCTGGCACCACTGCCAGCCTTAGAGAAGAACATCCCTTGTGAAGACATTTTACTGCCATCTGCTGGGAGAAAAGTGCCATGCTCACTATGTACCTTCATCCAAGGCTCTACGCTCTCTGAGCAATGCTTGGCCACTCCCAATGCCCTGAGAGCCGAGCTCTGCCGGAGGAAGCAACAGAAGGCAGATTCGACGAGCTTCGTTGTTTTGAAGAAAGAAAGGAAAAATAATTTAAGAATTACTTTTAGACTCAAAGTAGAACGAAGTTTCTGGAAATTAATTATCTCTTCCCCAAGGAGCTTTCGCTCTGCGGTTGTGAAAACCAAGGTTTGAATTCTATTCTGACATGATTGTGCTAGGTGGGCTACAGGGCTGTTATGTAGCAAATGTTCGACATGGCTATGATTTTTACTGTTATGAGTATCTGCAAGAACCTGCTTCTTCCCCTGAAAATGAAGATAATAGGCAATACCTAGTGGCCATGTCTTGAACTAATTACTGGGTGAGTGTTTGGTACCACCGAATCAACAACAATATTAGCTGCTGTTGACTCCGGAGGTGATATTAATTATGGATGCTGTTTCCGTGATCTCCTGTTCTTCCCAATTCACAGAAAGATTCTTATTCTAGCTTTCTATGTGTAAGTCTTATAATCACCAGTTTTGAGATGTTTCTTTGTCACAGAGGTACATCAGATTCCGGATCACACAGGCACCCCAGTGAACAGGTATCCTGTGGCTGAGGGCAGAGCCAGTTCCAGGCTGAGGGATGGCTTAAACTGGTCAAGAGGTTCTACTTTCACATCAGAACTCAGCCTGACGTCACTCTAGAAGTCTTGTGGATGGCTGTTGATGCTACTGTAGTAATGTCATAAAGAAAACACAAATCTTAGAATAAGGATGAAATCTTAGAATAAGAATGGCTTCTTACTCCTCTGTCCAGATCACTGTCCTATTGACGTCTTGGATGATTTCAACAGGAGAAATGAGCAGCTAAGAGAATCAGCTCTTGGAATTGGCTGGGTTGTCTGAATGGAGAAGGGCATGGGGCATGCGCGCAGGAGAGCCTTGCACCCTGGAAAGGACTCTGCTCAAAGCACTTCGCACAGTGCTGACACAGCAAGCCTCCTAAGCTTTTTCTATCCAGCATCTGCTTATACAAATTCTGACCAGGTGGCAAACCCTTCCCCTCTGCTCTCGAGCAACATGATACAGGACAGAGAACACCTGTTCCAAAAATGCACTGATTAGCTGGAAGTTGGCAGGTATAACATGGGCTCAGGGCCACACGTGAGGAGATCCTGCTGCCTTGTCAGCCACTGGCTCTGCTCCTGATCTTGGCTCCAGTCCATGTCCATGGCTAATGGGATTGATCCATGGGCATTAATCTGAAAGCTTTGGTTGGCAAGTGAGAGGTTATTGTACTCAAGGCCACTTCCGTGTGTTGCTGCTTATCTAAAAGCAAATGCTTCTAAGTGGAGTAGAGTACGGGAGGCATAGGCATGGGTGTGATGCTCTTCACCCTCAAGGAGCTTCCAGGAAAGTGGGGGCCACTGTACAAGTACCAGTTAGTGAATGCATTTTGCGCAATGTAGTTTGTATATGCAGGATTGCTTGGGGAAGGTAACAATAACCAAGTTGGCATGTGCTGCTTGGATGAACAGAAGCAAAAATCCAGAGGAAAATTGGGGGAGCCAATGGATATGAGTGGGCCATGAGCAAAGTGTGGGAGAGCATCCTGGATGAGGGAAAACTGCAGGTGGATCCTGGTGGTTGAACAGGAGTCTGTCTAGGATAGAGGAGGCAGAATCCTACGATCATAAACAGCATGCGGTGTGGGGCACTGGAGATCAAGTCTGAAGGAAAAGGACAGAACGCAGTGAAGAAGGGAAGGAAGAATTGAGTCACCATGTGTAGCTAATCAATGTGGGAAGACCTGATGAGATGCTGATTTATCACTGAAAAGCCCCAGCGGGACAACACATCACAGCTCTCATGGTCTGGAGACTCTTAGGGGTGTCTCAGCCATGGTCCCTCAACTTGACAGATGTTGGCACACATACAGGCCAGCCCACTTAGCTTTCTCACTATAGAAAACTCTCACCCAGAATGCTGTCATATTAATTAATATGTTTCCTGATCAGTAAGCTGCTAGCCTAAACTAAAACACCAATCTAAACATTATTCAGAACAGTTACAAAAAGGAAATTCTGTGTGCTTTTTTTTTCCTTATAAAAGTTAGAGGCCAGCATGAACATAAGTTAGAAGTAGAGAGAATATAGTCAACATGGTGAAAAAAAATTTAGAAAATAAGTATAGAATGTTAGAGCCCAGGAGGGATGCTGGGAAGCTTGGAACTCATAGAATTCTGTGTGTGCTCAACAACTGCTCACTGAATGAAGGTATCGATGAATGTTCTAATTTCAATGGTTCATGAACTACACTTCCTGGAGGTTGCTCTGGGTTTTGTACAGTAACTTCTGCTCTGAAGTGGAGACAACCTGCTGTGAATGTGACTGCAAATGCGATTCTAGGTACTCGGCATGTATTATGCTCTGCGAACAGTTGTTAGGGGGTGAACGCCGGAAGGAGTAATGTATCAATGAGAAGAATAATGAAATGACTTGAACTTTAATGATCATGAGCTGAAGGCCTGCAGCTTAAAGACATATTTATGTTTGTTTTTATGTGCACAGACATTTAGCCTGCAGGTGTGTATGTGCAGCATGTGTATCTAGAGCCTACAGAGACCAGAAAAGGGAAGGAGATCCCTTGGAACTGGAGTGACAGAGAGTTATGAGCTGTCATGTGGGTTCTGGGAACCAAATTTGATCCTCTACAAGAGTAGCAAGAATTCTTAACTGTTAGGCCATTTCTCCAGGATCCAGAACTGGATTTTCAAGGGAAAAAAAAAGACAAAAAGCTAACTTTCTTCTGACCTCTCTTTGTCTTATTTTCCTTACACCAAGAGATGCATAAAAATGTCAGTGACCTTTTGCTGACTTCCAAGGGATGTGGAAAAGGATAAACATGTCCGGGTGTGTCGAACTTCTGGAGTTCCTCGGGGAGAAACTGTGGGCTTTAATTTCATGATTACAAGCTACCTGTAAAGCTGTTGCACCTCTAAACAAACAAAGCATCTTCAAACAGAAGAAGGGGCAGGTCACATGCCCATCGGCAAACTTCTGTCAATTCCCCTGGCCCTTAGCCTGGTGCCCACTGGGGCTCAGTGTGGACAAATACCCAATGCGAGTTTGTCTGGGTTGTGTGGTAGGAGCTGGAGGTATGTCTTCCTGCAGGGATTTGAACAGGAGCAGGGATGGCACTGGCATCATTTTTCTCTGTCCATTCAAAGCCCCCTGACTCTGTACTAGACTCCAGGAGAGAAGGTGGAAGGGACAGGGAAAACAGTGGATGTGAAGCCTCTTCAAGTTTGTAACGCTTTTTGTAGGAAGTTCTGACTTTTTTAACACCAAACTTCTCATGTCACCATGGCAAACATAATTAGAAAACGCAAGTCAAGACCCCTACCTCAATAAAGGAAAGTGGAATAAGAATAGAAACTATTGACTGACTCTCTTTATATTGATGCAGACAATCTAGATTTGCCTGGATTCTAGACATAGAAACGTCTCCTGTACATACAGTTAAATATGGAAAATGATGTCCAAAGCCATGTTTACTGCAATATGTAAAATGACTAGGCACTGATAAAAAGAAACACATTACTAAATGGGATGATGCAGACTCATGATATCTGTCACAATTTTTTTTAAAAATCATTACACTGCCAATGTATACCTAGATTTGAGCATACAGTGGGAAGAACACATCAGAGATATGACAGGCATAAGCAAAGAAACTAAAACCGTAATGTCACATAAATTTTGAAGCCAGGTTGTACCTATGAACAATAGCATTTTTATTATATGACGATACCACATGCTTTTAAAATACTACTTATTGAATAAGAGAAGCTGCAGTTATGTTGAACCACAGTCTTGTGCAGGGGCCATGCTAATCTTCTCTGTATCATTCCAATTTTAGTATACGTGTTGCCGAAGGGAGCACAAGCCATATTCTTATCTGCATACAGGACATCAACACTTGGAAGTCCCATTATCTCTGATTCTGCATGGCTTAATTACTTCTTCCCAGGATGGTTCTTTCTTCGACTGTCTTCACTTTGTCAACTTTAGCCACCCAACTGCTAGTCTCCTAAGCTAAAATCTAGGAAACGGTCCTTCCTTCTCTTGTTCTCATCTTTTGGACCAGACCATGTCCTCATTAGAATTGGGGAAAGAAAATGTATTAGTTACTTCTCTCTCTGCTATAACCAAATGCCGACAAAAAGCAACTTAAAGGTGGTGAGGTCACCATGGCTCAAGGTTGGAAGGGATACAGTCCATCATGATAAAGAAGGCATGGAAGCTGGTGGCTCCGTGGTGGCAGGACTGGACCTGGAAACAGAGATCCTGGAGGGATGGCTCTTGGCTGACTTTCTCCTTTTCCCCTTATGATTCAGCCTGAGACCCCAGCCCATGGGATGGGTCCACTCAGATTCAGGGCTGATCTTTCTACCTCACTTAATCCTCTTTGGAAAAGCACCTCTACACACACACACACACACACACACACACACACACACACACACACACAAAGGTGTGCCCCATTACTACCCTAGGTATCTAAGTTTACAATCAAACTTCATCATCACAGGAAACACTGAGCTTTGTTCTGGGGGAGTCCCTTTAACTTCTGAGCCTTGCTTCCCCATCCCTCCCTTTGTTGGCTCCAGAGAACCTTTCCACATTGTCCTCCAGGAGCTTAAATCTGAATCCGACTTCTGTAGATGCTCAGGACATCCAAGGCAAGCTAGATGGCCACACTATCCACATCCTCTCTTGTTACCATGATAAACGTAGCTATTTATTTCTTTGAATTTTTAAGGCACAGTTTTTGGAGTAAGACTGCCTGGGGTAAAACCCAAGAACAAGTATTTCTACTGTGTGACCATGGACACATGCAGGTTTTCAGAAGAAGCGGGTAAAATTGTAACACCCAACTTTGAGTTGTTGAGGGAAGCTCTGAGGTGGTTCTGCAAATGGTGGCTGTTACATGATTATCCCTTCTGTCTCTGTCTGTGCTCATCGTAGTGCTAGGGGAGATGAATATGATCAAAATGCATTGTATGAAATTCTCAAAGAATTAACAATAATACTATTTTTGAAAAAGAAACTATTTTTGCTCTTAACAATGTAAGTCCGGTGTCTATGATCAACATATAGATAATTACAGTGCAAAAGTGGAGTAAGGTAGTACTGGTGAGCACTGGGTGGTCTGATGGCATTTCTTCCTCCTTGTCTAAGACTAGGGACAACAGAGAGGGGTGATAGGCAGGTAGGAAGCATAATGCTTACTGTCCATTATGACATGCTGGTGACAGCCGTGGGTCAGACAGACGTACACTGTCAGTGTTACACACTGTCCTCAACAACTGCAGTCCTCTGTGGGAAGCCTGTGCCTCCCGTAGGACATAGGGTGTGGAGTCAAAAGAGGAGGGGAGAGAGCTGAATGAGCTTCGTGAGATAACCTATCCGTCCACCTCCTGAGCAAGGGCAAGTCAGCAGGGAGGGTGGGAAAGTATCTCCCTTCTTGCCCAAAGACGTTAGCACAGAGTGCTGATGAGCAAGGGAAGTGGACACATAGTCCAGACCATGGGCAGAGCATGAAGCCAGAGAAGGACTCCCCAAGCAGCTTCACAGGACAGACAAGAGAAAGAGAGAGAACAAAACGAAGGATGTTGTAAGCAGAGAGAAGAGCACTGGTCAAGACCGATGTAACCTGGGACCAAAGGTGCTTTGATGCGACCAGAGTTTTAAGTTCGATGAATTCAATGTGGAAGTTGAAAGGCTCCAATTCTGGGAGGTAGGTAAGAGAGGAGTGGGTACCCTGTATCCACAGTATCTTTGACAATTTGAAGCATTAGCAGCTTTTAATTAGCGTTTTCAATTGAGAAAGAGAGGCTAGGGGAGATAATCGAGGCAGATATTCTGATACTTCAGCTATAGACAGCAGGAGCTCGAGTCAGGATTTTCTCATGTCAAAGGCTAACAGAAGTGGATGGATCTGAGAAGTGTTTTGGAAGTCGGACAGCCAAACTCAGGAAAGGCTTTGCTGCTAACTGGGGCTTCCTGCCTCTGTATGAGCCACACTGAACCGCCCTCTTCTCCCTAAGGTCTCACCGTGTGCTGGGCACCATGCCCTGTGCTTGATCTACACGCTCATGCGAAGAGTCTGCCCATGAGGCAGGTAGCTAATCTGAGGTTCCAAGAGTGGGCCTGAGAAGGTCCGGTGAGAAGATGAGAACAGTTAGAATTCATGTCTAGGGAGCCTGACTCCAAAATCCTGGCAGCTAAGACGGCCTCAGCTCTCTGCAGGTCCCCCTGTGGTCCTGTGCTGTGACTCTCCAGTACCAACCCATCGTGAACACTGATGCTCTGAGGGCATCCATCTTTCTGTATCCTTCCTTCTTTCTTTCTTTCTCTCTCTCTCTCTCTCTCTCTCTCTCTCTCTCTCTCTCTCTCTCT
>CABHPQ010145047.1:13967-38162 GCA_902168405.1 Peromyscus aztecus
CTCTCTCTCTCTCTCTCTCTCTCTCTCTCTCTCTCTCTCTCTCTCTCCACAATTGCTCACTTTGGGGCTTTTCTATCACATAGATCCCAAGTAGCACACCTTAATAACACATTTTTATTTTCTTTTATTTTTGTCAACAAGCAACACACAGACAAGAAATCCAAACAATCTAAATGAAAAAACAGTACAAGGTAGACTTTTCTGGGATCATTTCTCCATGAGCAACTACTGTTATGTTATGAGACCCTGGGCAAAAGAGATACAAGCCCAAAGAGCTACATACTATGTAGGTGGCCAACAGAAAGAATTCTAACCTTCACTCCTCTACAGTTCTCCTTTTACCCATAATGCAGTGGTCCACAATTGATCATATAATTAATCCAAATTGTTTCATAAGTGTTGGCTTGTATACCTGGGTGCAATGGGCTTCCCGAGTTCATCAAAGTACTAGGCACATAGTAGGTGTTCAATAAATACTTGCTGATTAATTAAACTTTGAATTAATCCATACTAGCTTAACTGGCATGGTCTATGCAAACTTTGAATAGAGTCCTTGAATATCATTTTTACATGGTTAGTTTTGCAATAGCATCTACTTAATTGGTTATCTGTCTCCTTCTAGAACTTTGTAAAAGCAGCTGAAAAAGATACTGAAATAGATGCTGACATTCTAGTAACAGTCACTAAAAAAATCTCATGCTTAAGATATTCAAGTCTCATTGCGTTGGTCATGCAATGCAAATTTGAGGAGTCTGGGCATAAATGATGGGAACAGACAGTGCAGATTTCTTCTGCATGGCCCTAACAAGACTGTTATTTCTGCCATTTCCACCTATTTATGTGAGACTATATACTCGTTTGAGCTAAATCTTAAATATTGGCTTTATTCTATTCATAATATTTCATCAAAATGTAGCCACCTGACACTTCTAACTTGCTCTTCAGGTGAATGAATCTCAAGCCATCTCTCAGGGAAGAGCCAAAATGCATTTTCACACCACACCACAATGATGTTTTCATTTAATAATGCCGTAGAGTTACATTTTCTTCTGATTTGGCATCTCTTATGCTGAATTCATTTCTTTTGTTCTCCTGTGAGTTTCCAGCCATGATTTCAATGCCTTGAGTTCTGGTTTCAGGGCAGGGATTTTTGATCTTTATTTGTAATGGCAGCAAAAGTTCTGTGAAAGAGTTCATGTATGCTTCGTGCATTTTACAAGCTCAGGAAAACTGGCATTTCAGAGACAGTACCTATCCAATTACTAGGAAATGGGTTACAATAAAGTGGCCTGTGTAGAGATAGTACAGTAAAGACAAGCTCAATTAACAGTCACCACAACGTAGCAAAAAGAAGACCGTGTGAGGCACACTAATGGCCCATTCAAAAGTAAAGGACAGAGTAGGTGGCGGCAAAGAGCATCTCTTCCCTACACCAGCCACTGAATCACTCTGCTTAACAAGTGGATGAGGAGAGGTGATGGGCCTCAGCTGAGTTCAATAAAAAAGTAAGTTTGAAACGAAGGAAGAGGGTTCACAGTAACATTGTGAAAATTTATTTTAGAAAATTCTTGTTCCCTTCCATCCTTTTTAAAGAAACACCAGGAGACGAATGAAGTGTCCCTGAGCCTATCTGCTGAACCGCGTCCTGTGCGGGCTGTGAGAGACATCGTCTCATCACGGACATTTTAGAGAGTAGATTGTTTAATTACATGGCAGCTCCATGGCGGCCACGGGCAGTAGTTGACAGTGGAGGAAGAAAGCAGAGCGCCACTCGCTGGAGGCAGTGGGGAAGAGAGAAGGAAGTGGACCAGGAGACGTTTCTAGGCATAAGCAAAGATGGAGCACCTTGACCAGGATTGACAACTGTCAATGGGAATGTAAGCAAGCGTCAATGGAACATCATCTTGCTGGCAATGTGTGTCCATGTGCGTATCTGCACAAACCATTTGCCAAAGGTATAAGGTGGCAAAGATGTATGAGCAAAAGGGACAGAGTGAAAGAAGGCACCAGTAAATAGAAGAATATAGTATGTGACAAAGGAAATATATGCCAATACTGAACATGCAGAGAGGAAGATCAGCTAAACTCTCCCCAATAAGGCAATCTAGATATGTCACATGGACATCCAAATACACTCCATTTGAATAGTATTACATGTAAAGACATAGAACACAAAACTTAAAAGATCTAGGAAACCATCTGGGTGAATATATCATTTTCCAATGGAACATCTTCGAAGCATAAAAACAATGACAGGGAAATAAAGGGGTTTCTATACTTTAAAAAAAAATCTTAATGCTAAAAGAGAAAAAATATAATCAGGATTATAAAAAATTGAAACAAATATGGAAAAGACCAGTATTATTCTATAGAGAATATAACAAAGTCAATAAGATGTAAACATAGAAATGGATAAACGGTGGGAAAGACATAAGCATTAAGAATCAGCACGAGGCTCGGGAGATGGCTTAGTTGACAAAGAGCTTGCCTTACAAGTATGAGTTCAATTCCCAGCACCTGAGTCAAACGCCAGGTGTGGTGGCATATGCCTGTTTCCTAGAACTGGGCGGGGGGGGGGGGGGGGCAAAGACAGGAAGATCCCAGGCACTTTCTGACCAGTCAGCCTAGCAGAATCAATGAGAGACCCTGTCTCAAAAAATACAGTGATGGAGCATGTTTGAGGAAGACAGCGAAAATCAATCTCTGGCTTGCACACACACACACACACACACACACCCCTCACCTATGCAAACACACAAAGATGTATACACACATATCAAGAACCAATGCAAATAATAAATAAATACATGAAATATTCAGCATCAAACCCACCACAGAACTGTAAACCATTTAAGAATGAGAAAAGGTTTCATCTATTTACTGTCCCATGTTCCCACGCCAGCACTCTGCACAATGCAGTTGCCTGTATACTACTGAGTTCCACTTCCTCACAGAACTCCCTGAGGATTTGCATCAAGAGCCTTGCACACAATTCTGTCCCGAAATACAGTAACTGCAAGGGAGAAACCTATCCTGAAGAAATTTTCAGAAAGGCACCCAAAAGTTTTGCGAGTCATTGGAGCCTACTTAAAGACGCGCTGACTGCAGGACCAGCTAACTCTCTCCCATTTCTACTCCATATAATCCCCCTTTTCCTTCAGGCCTCAGCCTGTCTCTGAGCTCCAGCCACGTGGTCATCCCTGTTACATACTGCCACCTCACCTTACTTTCTCCCAGAGAAGGTTCATGATGCTGATGTCATTTGCATTGTTCAGATATCTTGTCTAACTAGTCATCATCCCTGGGAAGGTCTTTGTCATAGACCATCACTCAGAAACCTTAACACAAAGTACTTATTGAATAAATGCACAGATGAGTGAATAAATGAATGACTGCCGAGACAAATATTGCCACTTTTTGTTTCTTTTTTCTCCTTGGTATCCTAAGATTCCAAAATGATTTTATTGGACATTTTCACACAGGATGACTATAACAAAAATGCAATTAAAAAGTAGTTTCATTTTATGCAGTTCATCTACCGAGTTAAAAATCAATGCTTCAAACTGTGAAATGCTTACGCTGTAGGATTTAAAACTAATAAACCACAACCTTTTAAGATTTGTTTTAAATTTTTTTATTACAGTAAAATAAGCTGAAGCAATTGGCAGATCGTGAGCTGGCTCTTTGTGTATACGTTGCCCGAGTATGTTCCACTCCGCCCTCAAAGTCCATATGTTCTTGGAGACTTCCAAAAGCAAGGCTTTTGAACCCCAAGTCATGATTTCTAAATGCAGCTGTTGCTATCAGAGTTGTCTAATTCTCCCTTAAATGGTGACTATGTAGTAATAAGTAATAACTACATAATTATTATATAGTATAAACAAACAGCATATAATAATTAATACTATTATATTACTGCTGATTTGCACACTTAATTTGATAGGTTAAAAAATGCCATGGAAAGCATGGGAGCTATGCATGGTGCTCATGCCTGCAAGCCCAGAACTTGGGATACTGAGGGAGGTGGATCATTGCCAGTTTAAGGCTAGCGTAGGCTACATAATGAGTTCCAGACCAGTCTGGGTTATAGCGTGAGATCCTGTTTCAAAATGAAAAGAAAAAGAAACATAGAAAAACTAAAGTCTAACAAATAAAGGCAGGCTGTCATGTCCCCCAACACTAGGCCAGAGGATGTTAAAAGTCCAGGGACCCTCACATCTGCCACCACCAGACAAACTTTCAACTCACTACTTGCTCCATCCAGTGGTCTTCTTGCTGAAAGAATGATCCTTTTTACTACAGCAGTCTAAGCTACAAGAGCTATGGTGTCTTCTGCCGCAACATTTTCCTCTGCCAAGAACATTTTCCCTGTCTCCTTCCCCATCTTCCTTTCCAAAGATGCTCGAATGTGTATTCTTCCAGTGAACGAACAGGCCCCATATTTCTAAGTCAGCTTTGCTACCTGCCTGTTCCTGTCTAAATTCCTGAAAACAGCGGGTGTGATCACACCTTGCGGGTTGGTTTTAAATTCTGTGCCCTCGGAGCACCCATTTCAGCCTGTGTGAAATGTGTCACCCCAGTTACAACTCGGATCATCCAAATACATCTCTTCCGTTGCGCTTGACTTCATCTCGAGAGGGAAATCTTGCTTGTTCCCAGTCTTACTTAAAAACAGAAACATGAAGACATGCAATTTCTCTGCCTGAGCCAGTCACTGCCTGAAAAGTGAAAGGTTTGAAAAACTGACTCTGGCCTTTTTAGAGACCGATGATGTTGTGAACCATTCTGATACTTCAAGAAGTCTCTCAGTTGGGCAAATGGAGGAAGAAATGTAGACAGCCTACTCCCTCTGCCCGCTTCCTGCCTTGTTCTCACTTACAAAATTGAAACCTAGTAAATGGCCCTATAATTCAATCATTCCTAAAGTTCTTTTCCATGCCCTCTAATACTGTGTATTGAAAATCTAAATGTTTTTTCCAAGCTCAAGCATCTATTAATATTATGATGTTACCCTTTACTGTTAAGACTTCGGAATAAAAAATGAATGACTACTGCTATCACAAGTCCATCAGAAATAGTGTACCACATCAGATTACAACACATGCAGAAGGCTGACCTGTTGTAATTACTCGAAATCCTGAATGTTAAGGGAGGGTCTAGCTTGCGTGGGAGAGGTTACTGGCAATATTTAAAAAGAAATAGAAGAAAGGAGCACACAACACATACTCTAACAAGTGAGCTCACTGTCTAATGGGCATCTTCAGAGGCCCCTCTACTTGCCCTTGGAGTGTTAAAGGTAAGCTGTATTATACGAGCTCTGTGGCTCCCAGCAGAAACAGTATGTCTGTGGACACTGGGCACACACACTGTTTGCACAAGTAGGGCACAGGGCCAAGGCAGCTCAATGCTTTTTCACATCAATATTTGATAAACAGAATAGTGTGCAGCACCCCAAAGACCACCTTGGTGGCAAGTTAAAAATAAATAAAACAGTTTAAAGAAAGGAAAAATCTGGGTCCTACTTAAAAAGTTACTGTTTATATTTTTGGCGTTTAAGGGAAGGAGTGTAATTTCCCAGCTATTAATTCACGGTAGAGCTAAAGGTTTATAGTGCGTGGGTGTTAGTGGGTTATTTGTAAGGGAAAATTTAGTCTGCAATGCTCACTCTTCTATGTCAGGCCTCACTAAATCAAGGCTAATACAGTACATCTCACTTCTGGTCAAATACACTATTTAGAAAATAAGACCAACTCCTCAAATATGCAAACTTCTGTTTCTCTTAATCCTCGCAAACCTCACCAGATGGTAGCATCCACCATCATTACAGCTCATCAGGCAGAAGAGCAGCCTATGGTTGGCGTAGGTACTATTACACAAAAGGACAGAGGTGAAGAGGGTGGGTATATGGCCCTGGAAATTAAAACAGTATGTCAAGCCGGTGACACAGGAGTAGAATTTTACAGTGCACCTGCTTGTTGGAGTGTATGAACTTTTGACCTGGAACCAAGGATATGTCTCTGGACCTCCCTGATCACCAGGTTTGCTAATGAAACTGCTCATCTGTATCAGTGCAGAAAAATCAAATAGACTAAGTTTAAGGAGGACCAGAGGCAGGGAGAGAATGCCAGCGAAGTTCCTGGCTGATCCCTAAGTGGTTAGGCTCCCCTCCAGCAGGCAAACCAGGCCTCTTAAGATCCACCAAGATTTTTCATCTTAAGATTTCATAATAGTTTAAACATTTCTTGGACAATGATGTCAGAGGTTTAAAATTAAAATTTGATATGATTATTGTTTAGGATTTCAATATATTTACTTCTTTAGAAAATTAAAGGACATTTGTTTTACTTATGCCTCTTAAACATGTTTCTGTTCAATTGATGTCTCTGGGAGGTCTGTTCTTTTATTTATTTATAGTTTTTGAAGGCAAACAGAGGAGAAGTGGATCTGGGGGAAGAGGGGAGATGTGGGGGGTGGAGACTGGAAGAGGTGGAGTTAGGGGAAACTGTGGTTGTGATGTAATATATGTAAAGAATAAAATAAAATAATAAGCATGTTTCAAGTTCATTTATGTTCATATCCTGTCACATTTCATATTAAAAGGAAATTAAAACAGCTTGTTGGTAGGTGAATACAGGAGTACAGATTATTATTATATGTCTAGATAACAAAAAAAATTTGTGGTCTCTCCACAGAAAGCATATGTGGTTAGGTCGTACTGAGGTTTACATTATGTACATGTATTTAAAAATTGTATGTGTATGCATTTTGAATCCACAAAATAAAATCTATATTCACTTTTGCTTTAAATATCTGTCCTAACTATAACTACATTTAGTTGTAGTTGACTCCCTCTACTGGATAAAAATGATATTTTTAAAAATGAAAAAAAACCTACATTTTTTTTCCCTTCAACATTTTGACACATGAAATAAAGATAAGTTTTAAAATTTCTGACATAATATTACCAAAAACAGAGGGAAAAATGTTAGAAGAAAAGATAATATGCCATTATGAATCAGAATTGGTGGAAATAGGTAAAATACTTCCTGAGTATCATCCAACACTAAAAAAGGTAATATTCAAAACAAGACATTTTGAAACTAATTTTAATACTCATACAAGTGTTTGGTAATTGTCAACTTCCAGAATAAACACAACTTTTAAATGAAAGAAAAACAAAACTGTGCAGAATGTCATTCAAGGCCTAGGAGCCAGTGACTTGAAGATTTCTGAAGTATATTTATAAAGATAAAATGCTCATATGCCAGTTTAGTGAAATATTTATATTAGTCTATAATGATCTGTATTAGTTTTAGAAAATCTGTTTTCCCAGTCCTTATCTGGTCATTTAATAGAAGTTGTATTGGATCTTTACAGTAATGTGTAAAATAAAAAGACTACTGTCATTTCATACATGAGAACACCGAGACTCAGTGTGACTTATGACTATTGTGAGGCACAACCAGGACTTGGACTGGAGCCCTGATCTTCCAGAAGGAGCTTCACTGCTATCCCAAACAGGGTGGGACAGAAGCTGAGTCACCTTAACAGTATCAGAAGGACAGGAAGGTGTTGATAGACAACAGGTTTCGCTGAGATGAGGGAAAGCTCGTGACTTTATGTCTAACAGCTGACTGAGTATAATGACATCTGTATGAATCCAGATTTAGTTCCACGTAAGGAGGCCAGTCCTGCTTCATTTTCAGAGACTGTAAGCGTCACGTGGATGGGGACGCTGGTTTGCGCTGTTCACTAGTACAATCCACGGGTAGACTATACCCAATGATACTGTGAAGTCATTAATGGGCCAGGGAGGAGAGAAGGGTGGTGAGCCCCACTACCTTGGCTACTCCTTAGATGCACTGGGCAGCCCTGTGTTTTCTCCTCTACAGCTGGTGGAGCTCTCTAAACCAGAACTGCCTCATCGTTTTATCCCAGCAATAACCTACTTCCATCAATAGCACAGAACAGATGTTTGCAAATGGATGCGGATGACTAGCAAATAAATCTTAAGGGTTCTTCAACCTCGCTGTGGATTTTACTTCTGGTCTAGAGACATAAATCGAGAGATCTAGGGCGGCTCAGACAAAACAACCTCAGACCGAACACTACCCAAGAGTGGTGGCGAGGGTGCTACGTAGTGTACTAATTCCGAACAGCTAGAATGAGGTATGTGTCTAACATTGAGGGAAAGCCCAATAAACCTAACCCAAATAGGATTCTTCTAAGCACATAGTGGTTATAAATGTGTTTCATGTGCACAATTTAAAAACTGTATAAAATGTTTATTTTAGAATAGTTTTTAATAAAACATGATGAATAAATAATACTAGGAGTTCCAATACACTCCACATCTAGTCTTCCCTTTTACTACTACCTTATAAGCAAATGGCAGATTTATCAGAAGAATGAATGGATGTTGGTGCATTATTAACTAAACTCCACGCTCTTTACATTTCCTTAGCTTTCACATAGGGTTTTTTGTCCAAGGATTTCTTCCAGGAGACAAACTGCACACCATCACCATGTCTCCAGGACCTCCCTATGGCAATTTCTCAACCATGCCTTGATCTCACAATCTTGAGAATGTTGGACTGTACACCTCAAGCAGAATTTATGTGATGTTCAGCCATGAATAAATGGGGATTATAAGTTGTAGCTGAAGTTTTCCTGGTCCTGGCTGTCCCACGGTCAGGACAAATCTCTCTCACCTGCCAGTCCCACAGTCACTGGGACCCAATCAAACACACATTTCTGTTAATCTATACCTTGCCACGTGGCTCATGGCTTACCGGTCGGTATCTTACATCATGTTTCTCATGGCAGTGGCTGGCAGCATCTCCTCACTTAGCCTTCCTGTTCCTCCTCTCTCTTTGTCCCACCTATACTTCCTGCCTGGCTAATGGCCAATCAGCACTTTACTTATTAACCAATCAGAGCAGCACATTCACAGCATAGGGAACACCCCACAGCAATAAGTTGCCAGAAGGAAGAGCAGAGAGAAGGCTCATTCCCATCCTACTCTATCCAGCATGTAGATGCAACCTCAGCTAATGAACATCTGGATGCAGAGGTGTCTGCCAGATTTCTCTGTTGCAGTCTCCTCCCAACTTTTGCTTTTTGCTCTGTGCCTTTTGGAAGGAGGTCAGGGTCTGTAACTCTCTCTGAAGGACTAGAGGTTTATATCTCTCTATAATGTTCTTTAAAACACCAGAGAACCCAATTATGCCATAAGTGAGAAAATAAACAGTGTGATGAGAAAATGCACCTTTTCCTTAATACTAGCTCTGGGAACTGTGAAAAAGGAGGAGGAGGAGATGTGGAGCATCATTGTCCAAGACATTTTCATCAGCTACATATCTTGGAGTTTTGCTTTTCACTAAAGACAAGTGGGTCAGTCAATATTCTTCTCTTTCCCTTACAAATATGTCTTGTTCTTGAGGTAAGTTAATATTTATTTGTTTTGAGTGTGACATTTATAAGCCCAATGGACTTATTTCCTACCTATATATTAACCTCATATCTAATATATTAACCTTAGATCTATAGGCAATATGCAGAAAACCCTATGTGCCTTCCCTGGGAATTTACTGCTGCCTTGGTCCCTGAGTTAGTGACATTAAATACAAAGGAGAAATTCAGCCCACCCCTCTGTCATGCACTCTGCAAGGCCTTTATGATTAAGGACAATCTTAACGTAAATAATGCATGATCAATAATGTAGCATACCAAATTGCATTTAAAATATTCATGTGGGTTCTTCTTTAAAAATAAAACTACAAATGGCAATTCAGACTAAGGCTTCTGAAGGTAAAGGGGTACAATATATGAATGAGCCTGACTATTCCACTCGCCTCCCTGAAATGAATTTATACAGGCACAGGCATCTTCCACAGGCTTCCCTGGCTTCTCTGGATTACCACAGCACCGTTTATTATAGTAGGTACAAAACACGATGCTTCTGAAAACACTAGCTAATTAATATACTGCGCTTGGATCTTATAGGGCAGATTTGTATTTATGTGATCTGTTGTGATTTTATAGAAGATAACTTCTCTTTCATTCTGCAGCTATAGTGACAGAATTTATGAATGGAGTAAAATGGCTTCTAATATTGATCTAGAACTCAGGTAACTTGATTTAGAACTTGCTTGCACAGATCCCTGCTTTAAGAAAAAGAATGATCAAAAACATGTGGTTAAAAATAAAATGACCAGCAAAGCAATGAGCCCAAATGAAGGGCTTTAATGAAGGGCATTTTTAAGAGTTTCTTAAGAGGGAGAAGTCAAACCTGTTAAAACGGACTCAGAATTGATGCATCTCAGCTGCCATTGGCTCGTAAATATAATTTCACATGTCCATGCACAAATTAGAAATACCGAAGAATTTATGGACATAATTAAATCATCAAGAAAGTTTCCTGAGCATAGAAACCTTAGCCTGCCATAGATCAACAGAAGGTTTTATATCAAGAAAATTAAATTTTCTTAGGCCTTGTCATATATCAATAAAACAAAATTCACTCTGGTCCTACCCATTAAAAATCCTAAAATGCAGTAGATGTAATATTAATGTTCAACTTTTTTTCTTAGTAAAAACTTTGAGTGTACAATGATCCAAACACTGGGAAATGTATATACCTTATAAATTAAACGACTATAATCCAAGGGCTCAATGTATAAGTCAACTAAAAATCCACCTACCGATGATGCTCCTTTGGAGTTCAGAGTAGGCCTGTTTAGCTCTTCTATACTAAAGTCTATATGACAAAGCACGGCTAGAATACCTCAACAGTTGTTTTCCAAGTTGCATGAACAATGACTCACAGATCCTGAACAGATAACACAAATCTGGATCGCTATTTGAACAGGACGAATCTCAGATGGTTAGGAACTGTATCATTTTTTTTTTCCTCAAATAAATAGGAAAACTACCATATTGGTGAAAAATCAACTGAGTTTATTTATCCATGAACTGAACTTTGCTTATTTGTGCAAGTGACAAAGATATCAAAAAGTGACAGGTCATTTTTGTTTTGTATTTGGGTACTTACAATCTTAATATACTACGCATTTTTTGCTCAATATTCAGGGACATAAAATGGACCAAGAAGTCTGATTCTGGCTCCTAGTTTACATGTCCATGTTTTACATTTATACTTGGTACTACAGAAGTAGAAAGGTATTTTATCTTAGAAATCATTAAACATAACTAGATTTCAGTCAAAGGAAATGTAGTATTGTAAGAAATAAAGCCTCTGAAACAGTAATTCTATATTCTGGCAGTCAAATTTCAGTATCACACTTCCGACTAAGTAACCCTGGTAAATCAGGTTCATCATAAACCAGTTTCATCTATGAAATCTTCACCTTTTAAAGCTGTTTGGTGGGACAGTGTGGAAAAGCTTGGCTTGGTGCTCATTCCTGCTCTGAAGTCCTCATGTGATCACCACGTGGAGCAACAAGCTTTGCATGGTTAACTTTAATGCTAGTGTGAGCTCACAGAGGACAGGGGAGGGCCCTTGAAACCTATGGATTCATAGGACAGTATCAGCAGATTGAGTTCATCACAAATGATATCTAACGAGTGATGTGTGAATACTAGATATGCAGAAAGTTCAAAGTATTTTCATAGACCACTTCTCATCTATATCATAAGCCTTTGAGCCAGAAAAAGAGAAAATAACCCAACAGACTTCTTTCCCATCTTCTAAAATAAACATCCATCCAATTTTTCTTCACTAACTTGTCTTACAACAGTCATTTTTTTTTTTTCTACTTTTTCAAATTAGGTGCAGGGCGTTTACCCACCAACCCCACAGTTTCCCAGAGTTTTCTTGAGTGCGAGCAGCAGGAAATATTAGACAGAAGGAGTTATAGTGTGGAGATAAACAGATGGAAAAGACAGGACAGCCTCGAGAGGGCCTGGAACTTATTCCAACGAGCCCTGACTGTCTCTGCCCTAAGGCATTTATAGAAACGCCAAGGGGTGGAGCAAAAGACCCCCCCCCCCCAGCACAGCCAAGTGCAGACCATCTCAGACACCTGCACTCAGACCCATGGTCCAATCATCCTCTCTATGCGGACCTGCTGAGTAAAGCCACGAGGAACCTGAAAACAGGCTCCCACAATTAGGTCAGGGTAGCAATGAATATATCTATGCAAATACAAATCAGAACCCGCCTAAGAAATGGAATAGTGACTACCTACACATGGTTACCAGCCAGTGACTTCACTCCTCAACATGCATTTATTGGTTGTTTACTTTGAATCATGCAGTATGCACGTTATGGAAAACAGAGATAATGAAATCAGTCTCCATTCACGGGGTTTAAAACTGGGGAGCCACTGCTGTACGCTGAAGTCTGTCTGAGCCCTCTGGGAATCTTGGCTTTCCCAACAGAGAATCCCCAGAAAAGGGACAGAAGTTGACAAGTTAGTCTCCTGAAAGTCATAATTTTAGGAGTGTTGCCTACCCTGGGCTGCTATGTCCATGGTCCATGTTACCACAAGGGGTCATAGGAAGCATGCATGTTGAAGACCTAGAGCCCGCGGAGCTAGCTCCCACCCTTCACTGGCTTGGGATAGCTGGCCCTGCTCCTGGCTGGATACTGCAGCAGGTGAGCTGGCCATGCCCCTCAGGGAAGAGCTGCCCCCCAACCTCACCCTGCACACACTATCACACATAGGCTATCACATTCCTTGCTCATCCTTCACAATCCTTCAGGGCTTCCTCTTCTGGTAACTTCCCTGGCCTTTTCTCCCCTCTCCAAGAATTAATTTCCTTCTATTATTCTATTTACCATGGACACATCTCTTATCATTGTCAAATGTACCATATTATCATGTAATTTGTTGATTTACATGTCTGCTTTCCTTACTAGTTGTATTAGACTTCATCTCACTGACATAAATGATGTATGTGGGGTGGGGATAAAGATTTATTTTAATTCAGAAGTTTTGGTCTCCAGTCCTTGGGTCTATGGATTCTGGACTTGTGTGAGGTAGAACCTCACTGTGGCATACGCATGTGATATAGAGCAAGAGAATGTGGACGGGACTAGGGAGAGGTACAGTTCGCATGACATGTTTCTAGTGATCTACTTCCTCCAACAAGGTGCCACCTCCTAATGTTCCTACCTCCTAGAAACACTAACTCATTATACACCCATGAAGGGATTAATCCATTAAATAGATCATAGCCCTCAGAATCCAATCACTTTCCCCAAAGCCGCTGTTTAACAACTACGATCCCAGGACATGTGCCTCTGGTCCCAGGACATGTGCCTTTGTGGTACATTTCATTTTCAAACCATAATACTAATAGAAGGGCTCTGTCAACGGTTCTGTACATCTCTGCGTTCTGCTGCCCGTATGCCTGGATGGCCAGGAATCATTCATTAAATTATCAAAGTTAAAATATAATAGCATACTGTCAGAAATGGCTGGGAATCGCCTCAGACAAAGATGATCAATTAAAATGATCATTTAACTCTCCTGCTCTCATGCCCTCAGGGCTGGCTCCCCTGTGCTCCCTCCAACAGGGTCAGCTCTAGTGTGCTGCCCAGGTGAGGTACACATCGGTGGTGAGGGGTGGGGCCTTCTTTCCTGAGTGCAGGAGTGGGAGGGAGCAGCTGCCCTCTTAGGGGTGGGGCCAGCTCTTCCGGCTGCAGTATCCAGCCAGGGGCAGGACCAGCTATCCCAGGCCAATGAAGGACGGAGCCAGCTCAGCACAGCCCTTGGACTTCAACAGGCCCTACAGTAGCCAGGGTCTGAATTGATGTCCGTGGCTCCTGTTACCAACAAAGGCCATGTGGATGCCTGGGATCAAGTCAGACAGCTGAGACCATGTTGGTGTCCAAGAGCCATGCCACTGCTGGAGCCATACTGACCTGAGTGGCCTGTGCTACCACTGGGGCCATGGTGACCTCAGGGCCTGGAATGCTGCCGTGGACCATGTCTGGGTCTGGAGATACAGACATCAACACAGACCTTGGCTGTGGTAGGGCCATGGACTCAGACATGACCCTTGGCATCAGTCCTGGCCTGGATGACACCCTGGCCCCAGGTGACAGTGCCAGCCACTTAAATCAGCATGGCCCCAGAAGCGGTACAGCCCTTGAACAACCGGCATGGGGTCTCAGGTTGCAGCCTACACCCTGGGCATCTGTGTGGCCTTTAGTGGCAGCGTGGGCCACTGGATATCAGCACAGACCCCAGCTGTGATAGGATGGTGGACCAAGACATGGTCCTCAGCAGCAGCCTGGGACCAGATGTTACCACAGTCCCAGGTGTCAGGGTAGGCCATTCAGCACAGCATAGCCCTCATGGCGCTCACACACCTACATGGCCCCAGGTGGTGGCCCAGACTACAGGCCTCTGCATGGCCCTCAGTGGTGACAGCAGCCACAGACATCAACACAGGTCCCCTTGGCTGCTTTGGGGCCTTGGACCAAGACTTGCTCCTTGGCAATAGCCCAGGCCAGGACATCACCTTGGACTCAGATGACAAGCAGGCCATTCACATCAGCCCGTTCCTCACCACCCTCACCTCTTCAGAACCACCTCTCTCCCCAGCCCATAAACCGCTCTACCTCTCTCTGCCATTTCTCCACCCTGTACTGGCTCACCATAATGGTGCCCAACCACCCAGCACCTGAGGGTGTGAGAGCAGCAGAGCTGACCCCACCCACCCTTGTCTGCCATGTGTGAGGGGGAAGATGCCCTTCCCACCTCCTGTCCCTTGGTACCTGCGGCAGGTGAGAGAGCTAGACCCAGAATCACCAGAGATGGAGAACTAGCCCTGTCCCTCACCAGCTGCAGCACACAGGAGAGCAGGCCCTGCACCCTGCCTGGGCAACACACTAGACTCGACACTGTTGTCGGGATGCAGGTGAGCCAGCCCTGAGGGCAGAAGAGCTGACCCCACCCCTCCCTTGGATGCCCCCTACAGCAATTGGGAGAGAGGGCCCAGCTGCTCACCTGGGCAAAACCGTAGAGATGGCCCTGGTGTTTTGAGTGTGATTAAGCCAGATCCAATGCCCTGAGAGCAGGAGAACTGGCCCCCGCTCCTTGTTGCAGGCTGCATTGGCTAAGCTAGCCTAGGCAGTGCTGGAGAGCTCTCCCTGGTAGTGACTATGAGGGAAAGCTGACAGGCTGACCAACCTAGCTACCATCCAGGCCCAGAACCAGGGCTATGAGCTGGCCCACCCAAATATCCACCTCATCTATGTGAAGGGGACAAATCTACACATCCAAAACTGCAGGATTTCCATGACACAGGACAACAACAGGTTATCCCAGAGGAGCCCCAGTGAGAGTCCTTTATTGATAGTATAGCAGAAGCCAGAGGCCTAGAACTAGACCAGTGACTCAAAGCAATGAACAACACTTGCAAGTAAAGATGAATGGACTAAAGAGAAAATTGTGTGACTTAGTGGGCCACACTACAGCTTCCAAAATGAGATTCTCCACCACCCCCTTTTCTTGCTTATTTGGTTTGAGTTTTTCTTTTAAATTTTCTTTGGTTTTGTGGGGGAGGTTGCAAGAGCAGAGGGTGGAAGCTAGGGGATGGGGAGATGAGTGGGATCAAGATGCATAATGTTAAATCCTCAAAGAATGAATAAAAGTTAAGCAAGCAAGCAAACAAAAACTATCATCTAAATTCACTCTATCAATTCATTGACCTGGGACAGTTCAATCCTGCACACTATAGGGCTGTTTTCACAAGACATAGAATTTTACTATATTAAAATTTATCTGCTGTCTTCAGCTGTTATTTTTAAGTCCAATAGTTGGTATTCTAACCCCATTTGAAAAATTACATTTGCTTTACTTTCTAAATCTAATTATTACTTCAGTTTGGTCTGATTTGAGCCTAATGAGCACTTAAAAAATTAAATAAAAATTAGGATCCAATTTACAATTTAAGGGTTTGATGTACTCAGAGTGTAAAATACTTGAAGGAAAAAGTCTTCTATTCACAGTATATTTTATTAAAATTGGTAATTTAACTCTGAAATTCTTAGCAGTATTCAAGAGAGCAGAACTGGGGCCTATACAAAGCATGATAGATCAGTAAATAGATCACAAAATCTCAACTTCTCTGTAATTGCCAAATTACCTCTTCAAATAAGACCTGCAGAAAAACAAAGTTTACTTCTTCCCAGCTTTTGAAATATTAAAAAATAATTATTAAATAAACACTGCCAGAAAATCTATGCCATTGAGTGCTACTTGCTAAACACTGTTAGGCAAACTTCTATTAAAATGTTATACATTGTAAACACTGTAAAGAGTGTTCCCTATCTTTCAGGTGGTCAGTCCCTGATAAAGGTAACTTACCTTTGATTCTTCCTTCACCATCTACCCACTCACCCATCGGTCACATCAAGCTCCAACAGAACATAGCCACTAAAAGTCTCTGGAGACTCCCTCCTCTTTCCCGTTCCAACTTACTGCTCTGACACAAGCCTTCAGTTTGCCTCTCTGATTCCCTCCCTCAACTGAAGCTAGAGAATATTATAAAGTCCCATATAATACGCTCTTAGTTATGGTTTAATTGCTGTGAAGAGACACCATGACCACAGCAACTCTTATAAGGAAAACGTAATTGGGGTGGCTGGCTTACAGTTTCAGAGATTCAGTCCATTGTCATCATGGAGGGGAGCATGGCAGCATGCAGGCAGATGTGGTGCTGCAGGAGTAGCTGAGAGTCCTATATCTTGCAGGCAACAGGAAGTTGACTGAGAAACTGGGCTGTATCCTGAGCATAGGAAACCTCAAAGCCCGCCTCCACAGTGACGCACTTCTCCAACAAGGCCACACCCACTCCAACAAAGCCACACCTCCTAGTAGTGCCACTCCCTATGAGATTATGGGGACCAATTACAGTCAGATTACCACAGTTCTCTACTCTTTTCTTATTGCTAAGGTTATAAAAATATAGTCTTCACCAACTATCAAAATACAGTACATGGGGTTTTTCACTATCATCTTCACAGGCTGACTTCATATTTGGCTCTGACCCATCAAATAGTACTTGCTATATTACTTGTGCTTTCCAGAACTCATTGTGTGGGATTGCTCTTCCTCAGACAGCCTTTTTCCTGCCCTGGTCTCCAGGACCATCTCCTCACACAGGGGTGCTACATTCCTATTTCATCCTATTTCATACTATTATAAGTGTATTTCTGTCAGTCCATCTGTCTCCCTTCCAGGTAAACCACTGTGCGTAGGAATAGTTCTTTTCATCTTTGTTACCCTGTGTCAAAAGTTTTGCCTGGAGTAAGGCAGACAGCCACACCTTATAAGTGGAACAAATGAACGCTTGCTTACCGTTCCCTGAGACTGGATTTTAGAACAGTGACAGGACACTGTGCAGACATGTTACAAGTGGGTATACAGTCACAGTGACAAAGAACCAGATCAGTGGTTCTCAACCTGTGAGTTGTGACCCCACTGGGGGATGAACACAGAGGTCCAAGACCATCGGAAGACACACATATTTACATTATGATTCAAAACAGTAGCAAACTTACAGTTATGAAGTAGTAACAAAAATGATTTTATAGTTGGGGGTCACCACAACACGAGGAACTGCATTAAAAGGTCACAGCGTTGGGAAGGGTGAGAGCCACTGGTCTAGATTAAGACATGGGATTGTTGCGGCCTCCCTCAGCCTCTTCTCTCTTTTGCACTGTCTTGACCAACTCTGCAGTGGGAACTCTGATGAAGATACTTCGGTTCTAGAAGTTTAGGAGGTTGCATCTACTTGGAATAATTTAAGAGTGTGTTCCTCAAGAGGTACGTTCACTCAGGCTAGCCAGTCTCTGGGTAGTCCTTGGGCCGAAAGGAACAGTGTTTACCCAGTGTAAATATTTCACCTGGCCATCTATATGTCATCTCATAGATGGTGTTTTCTAGAGTTATTTATACCCACTTCTGTGAAGTGAGATTTTCTCTGGTTGATATATGTAGGCTCACAGTAATTTCCTTTGAGAAATGAAATACCCTTATTTTTCTGGTGTCAGTTCCTTTATCTAACACAATTATAACCCCCCCTCACCTTTCTATGTTAAATAGATCAGTGAAAAACTACTTTGAAGTGTAAAAACAAAAGCATAAAAAGTCAAGTACTTTTCTTATATTTATCCCAAGCCTATGTGAATACACTTAATTTGCATTTTTCCTTTGTCAAGTGTAAACAGTTTGAAGACGTGGGTTTTAATCAGGAGAGAAGATGCTCTGATATTTGGTTGATTGATTTCCCTATCTGATTACTTTTTATAGTCTCCTGGGAACTGACCGACATCCAGGCCCACTGAATGTGGGGAGATGGAGGCCCCAGCAGGCAGCTCTGGGAATCTGTATGGGGAACATTCAAGAAGGAAGTTGGATATAAAGCAAACTGAACACTACCATTTTAGGTCTAGCAGCCTCTCAAAAATAGTCTTCCAAGTAAGCGTGTGGGTTAGAAGCACATGCACTCAGGTCTTTGAAGGACCGAGTTAAAGGCCTCTGTCCCTCCATGATTCTGAAAACAAGACCCTGTCCAGGAGCACCACCACAGGAGGAAGACATTTAGAACAAAAGTTCTAGATTTCACCTCTTGACACACTTTTGATAGCATCATGCATCCCCTGCCACAAACTCTAAAGACAGGAAGGAATCCCAACTTGGGTGCCTTACTGGTCCCCCTTCCGCCTCCTTCCCACAAGCTAACACACACACTCTGGCAGGATTTGATCAGATCATGAAGATGTGACATGATCAGATTATAAAACTGTGATTAATATTGATATATTTCTGGTTTTATGACAGAATAAGGTCTCAATTCTCAAGACCCTAGTCCTGAGTGATCTTTTGATGTGTTAACTTATTTTGGGATTGAAAATGGTCTCTATTACCCCTAGAAAGAAAAATCCAGTAAGTTACAGATCATAAATGCCCACAACAACCTGGTCTCATTCCTAGACAATTCATGGGAGAAAATGATATGTCTTGAATTTTGTAGACAGAGGGCAGTATGTACAAGCCAACAGTATAAGCAAAAGTGTGTGTGCTAATTTTACAGGAAAGACTTCATGTGAGACATCTGTGTGTAATGTGATTTTTAAGCATCAAAGCTTCATGTAGACATTTATAGAGGCCTGGTATTTTCGGTCATTGTAAAAGAAAATCACTATGTGGCTTAGGGAAGTGTTTATTGCTTGATTTCAGAAAATGTATGCATATGATGTCAGCATGGCTTTGGAAAGGGTGACCACACAGATGTGAGGGCAAGCAAAGTGCCAGAAAGCTCAGTAGTTAAAAATGATAACCCATCTTGTCATGCTCTGTCATTATGCAAATGCAAGAAACATGTTGCCAAAGTGATTTCTATTAGTGTGGTGAGAAAGAATTGAAAAATATAATCTTCAGCAGATCATCCTAAAAACCACCCATGCCTTAAAAATGGTGATGTGCTTTCAAAAGTAGCCATATTAGTCTTTTCTTTAATGTTCATGGTACTGCACTGAACTCCAACACACAAACATGGACAAATAAAATTAGTTTAGTGGAGCTTAAGAGGATATACCGACTTTAAATATCTTTGGGTGTTTGGGAAGAAGCACGTTACCCATTTTTGTGTCTTGGTTTAGAAGATAATTCATTAGTAGTTTCTGTGTAGGAGATAATAGTTGAATGGTACACCCTGTTTCCTGCAACAATGTTTACAGGCATAGCAACACTGATCAAATCAGTGGTACCCAGGGTCATCATAGTACAGTTTCCATGGAGATGTCTCATTCCAGAATTCAGCAGCTGCCCTGCAATCTCCTTTAAACCCATAACTAGTTTCCAGTTGTAGATTCTTCCCAGTGTTCAGAAAGGGGCTAGCGGTCTGCCTGGACTAGAGCCACATAATCAATCAACACTGAAGGATTCTTACCACCTCAGACGGCCACTGATTCTGAGTCAGCAGGAGCTACCCTCACAGGAGAAATAAGACATGAGATGAGGGACCATCCAGTAAGAAAATTAAAGAGATTTTATTTTTATTTTTTTTTCCAATTTGTTTAGTCTAAGAATATACTCAAGTCCACCATTTATAGGCAGAGAACACCAAAGTAGTTAATGTTCATGCTTTTCTTTCTAATGAAAGGATAGTAATAATTAAGACTAAAGGCTCCCAAGCTATTTTTTCCTAAAATTGAATTCCTTACTGTGTTCCTCAACAATTGGTGTCTCGATGAGCTCAGGAAGGAGGTAGATAAACACAGTGAGGCATGATCCCCCCTGTGCAAATTCTCACTACATTCTTTATATCTACACAGGAAGGAAGATGTGTGTATAAATTTTTGATCTTTTCTTATAGAGCACTCTGAAGATCTATAAATCTTCAGGAAAAACTTTCTACACCCTATAATAGTGACAAAGGATGGATATATAATTTATTGTCCAATTAGGGAGATTTTCAGAACGAAAGGAGTTGCCACTAATACCAATTACTAGAAAAGAGGCACGCTGGGACTCTCTGGGGTGATATTATTGTTTGAGTATCGGGGCATAAAACAAAACAAAACACTTTGAGAGCTAAAGATAATAGAAAGATAGTCATAACACTGATTTCCACACTTGAAGATCATAACACATAAAGACAATGGATATTATCTTGTGCTTCTCTAGAAGGTTATAATGATAACAAGAGGGAATTGCATTAAAGAGACTTTTTTCCACTATGAAAACAAACCTCATGGCAATCAGATACATTCAAAAATCTCTATTGTTTCATTTGTAAGATTTGGGCTTTCTCCTCCATCCCCATAGACAGATGCTAACCTGTGGCAAATGCCACATGAAGTAGAAGCAAGTGACTTCTTGGAACCAGCTAGCACTCCGGTTCCATGATGTAACTAACACGAACTTAAAAGCACAGAGACCCTGATGCAGTTGAGGCCAACGAAACATAACTCTTCCAAGCAGACATCAAACGCCTGCTCATTTAACTGTTTCTATTTACTACTTATCGCAGGTTCTACCACCGAACGAGACCAAACTCGACGGAGTTTCACATATATTAAACCCCATTGAATCACACATCGCCATAGGGCCTTTGTCTCTGAAGATGCTCTGACGCCTATGAAAAAAAGTAGTGTTCAGAAGCAGTGATGTGAGAACAGAACAGAAGACCGAGGTAGACTGAGAGACAATGAAAGGGTAAAGCATGGACGGGATCTTGGCAGTCATTCACGCTCAGCCCGCTTGCTCATTTCCGGAAAGGCCGTGGACCTCTGAATTTAAAGTATCTTCTGTAATAGCACTCTATAAGTTAGGCACAAAGTTGAAATCACAGCCTCAGTATGAGTCTGAGTAAGAAACGCATAGAAAACAAGATTATGTCACTAATTCTCACATGTGAAAAACAATTTGAATTGATTGGAAATGCTGGGTTATTTAATTTTAGATAGATAGATAGATAGATAGATAGATAGATAGATAGATAAAAATATACAGATCTCTCACTCTCTCTTTCTCGATCTTTGTGTGTGTGTGTGTGTGCGCGCGCGCGCGTGTAGTAGTAGTAGTAGTAGTAGTAGTACTAGTAGTAGGCCTTGGAATAAATTCCAAGTCTTCTATTATTTTGACAAGGCAATTTACTATCATGATGTGATAATCTTGATGATAATCACTAAAAGTGAATTTTTTTTTTTACAAGGATGTTACATAGTGATACAGCATCCAAGTATGTCACTGCGCAGGTGAGGTGAGATGGGAGATGACCCAATCAAGACCAAATAGTGACAGTCAGGAGAACAGTAATTCTCACCTCCACCGTGAGGCTTGCAAACAAGGACAATAGCGCTTCCATCGTGCCTGCGCGTCTCCTATAAAGAGTTTTCTTTGGCCAAAGGTATTTCAGAACACTGAAACACTTTCTTAGAAGAAAACAAGAACGACAACAAAGTGGGAAAAAAGTCCTCCAGAAAATCCTGCTTGTCCTCTACTCACTCTTCACTAAACTACTGGATCAACACACACACACACACACACACACACACACACACAAGCACACACATGCACATACACGGCTTCTCCGTGGAGTTTTCTGAGGTACTATACAACAACACAATAACAAATTTTCTGTGTTTAAACCATCTCAGCTACAAGTAAAAGAAATACAAGATCAAAAACTGAGAAACATTTAGTACCAAGAACGCACGGGGATGATTTCCTATCATCATCAGCCACCGATTTTGAGAGTCCTTTCATAAGCACACAGGGGATGAACAAAACACATGACTGGATGAGGTGGACATCTCTTTCATTGGGCTGGTCAATAACAGGTCAAGTTGCAAAACGGCAGGATAAACAATGGGTTAGGAAATAAAAACACAATGAACCACACAAAGGGTGTTTGGCCTAAATGATTGGGCGAGGCACCATGCCTCCCTGTCACAACACCTTAACATTCCCCCAGTCCACAGTAACGGTCTGGGAGTTCAACTGATCCATTACTGTATTTAAGAAACTCTGGTGATTCGTAAGTGGGATAGAGTGAGTAGGTTTCAGTGTGGCTCGGCTAAGTTGGAAATCATTTCTGGAAAGTCGGTTCTTCCCCACCCCCAGAGAAGATTCTGACATCTCAGAAAGATGCTGAAAGCTGTTTCATGACACATACCAACACAGGTTTTAGCAAAAGATATCCGCCACATTTTCATGGAAGGGTAACAAATGGGCATGCCACCGATCCCTTACAGGAACCCAGCACGAGACAGGGTGGCCTTTCAAGGTCAAATTCAAGGCAGGCCCCAGAGGGGAAGGCACCTGGCCAGTGAATTTGGGGGTGTTACCCTATAGCTGTCTTTTCCTCCTGCTGTCCCGATCCGGAAGCCACACATGGTAGAGACAACTGGTTAGATTGCAAGGTGGAAGCCATCTGGGTCATGGTGAGCCTCAAGTATCCATCCACTTCGGATTCATAAACAACCTTCACTGGCGAAAGAAGGAATGAGGCTGACCCGGGATTATGCCCACTTTCTTTCCAGTGTGTCCAGCAGATAATGGAAGTACTGCATGCCATAAAGTCACGCCATCTATCCACGCCACACAGTGATAATTCCATATAATGATGGGGCGGAGCCTTCGAGGTATCCTAACTAGTGCCTGCAGTGATTTGACCTTTATTTGCTTAAAGAAATGGATGGAAACTCTGCTGAAGAAAACTGTAAAACTGAGAGAATAGAGATCATAGGCAAGCTATTGTATTATTTTTCCACCATGGGAAATGCTCAGCACTTTCTCTAGATCCAGTAACTGGCAATCTTTAGCAGGGAAAGTGCATGGAGCTGACTGGCAGACCATATCAGTACATGTCTCTCCCACAGAGAAGGATGCCAGGATTATTAGAAACTGTCTAACTTGGCTGACTGGTATGAAACTGTACCATGACTTGTGTTTCTGTTCTACAAAATGGGTCCGAAGGTATAACCAATAATATTATGAGAAGCTTATCACCTATTTATAATTGATCCGACCGCTAATGGCCACCCATGTGAGCTGTCATCAGGCTATAGTATTTTATGTTCACAGAGGCCCTAAAGTATATTGCAATCACATAGAGAAACTACACTCAGTCGCCCGGGTTATTTTTAGCTCAGATCTCAAAGCATCACTGAGCTGGAAGAATCCGAGGCGGTAAAGGAAACTACTCTCTTCTCTTTGTCCATTAAGTTGGGTCAGCTGGAGCCGAAGAGGGACCCCAGTGAGGGGGAGCAGCTGCAGCTCTCCCGCTCTGACCTACTTTGCCCTTCGGGGTATCGATCAATAACTAACCCCCCGGCACTTAAAACTAGTTAATCACGTACGGCACGTAGGTTAGTGAAGTAACCAAACCCTTTATACAATGGCAGTATAAAACAGAAAAAAAATCTCTTTTCTACACCGTAAACACCAAGGATTTCTTCTAACACAGACCTCTTAATGTACGTATACTCCTGGATTTGAAAGTCAAGGTTAAACAACTCTGCGTGTGTCTGCCAGACTGCAAGCACATGGGTGTGATGGACATCAGTAGGAAACACGTCAACTCCTAAGGAAGGCAGAAGGACTTCCAGGGCCTGGCATAGGATGTGTGTTCTTTGCCTTGTGATCTTGCACTGTCTCTGGGTGGAACCGGCAGAGTAGACACCCTGTATTGTTAGTCAGGGTTCTC
>CABHPQ010145048.1:511-16514 GCA_902168405.1 Peromyscus aztecus
AGAGAGAGAGAGAGAGAGAGAGAGAGAGAGAGAGAGAGAGAGAGAGCAGGGGGAGAAAGAGAAAAAGAGAAGAGGAAAGGGGGAGGGAGATGGAAAAAAGGCAATTAAGCTAATGCAAGTTGGGTGTCACAAGGTTATAGATATTTCAAGAGCTGAGCAATTTACCGTCTGGAAAAGGAGAGGAACTCTTGCATAAAATGTCCCCAGTTCAGATTTATTATGCTTTTAGTTGTGTTATATGTGATACAATTAGCAGGAGGTGCCAATAAGGCATTCTCTCAAGGACGTGGTCATCCCGTGCCATCTGTTATTAATTGCATTGTCCTTTCCACATCCAGCTAGAGGGGAGAAAGTTCTTTGAGAAACACCTGCAAATTCTCACCACACAATGACTAGAATGTAAAAATACTTAAACAAAGAAGAAAAGACTGGACAGATCTCTAAACTGCCCACCAGAAGTTCAAAGAGAGAGAGAGAGAAATATAATGAGTCTTGTTGTGATAAAATCTGTTACTGTGATTGTTTTTTTCCCCCGTCATTAAATTCTACTGCATTGATAGCTTCTCAAGCAAAAAAATATTCTAAAATGGAAAGTGAATAATGATGCCATTCTTATATATGCTAAAGATGACAGCCACTCTGTACGGAACTCACAAGGACTGAATCTTTAAATAGGTTTTAAAAATAAAATCATAACAGAGAAATTAAAGAATTGCCTGGGAGGGTTTTTTATTTTGTTCTGTTTTTTGTTGTTGTTTTGGCATTTGTGGTGATTTGCATTAGTCTTAAGAATTGAGCTCTGATAATTGATATTTCTATAAATATTCAAATGATTTCTCAATTTGGCCATTACATTCATATATATATCAAGTATGAATCATTAAAGAATGCTGCTAAAATGCAATAGTTATTCCAACAATTTAAACTAATTCCAGAAACACTAACTTCCTTTTAACCATCTGGGCTAAATGCTCATTTCTGTAACTTCCAATCCCTGGAATCTGCGAAGCAGGCAACTGCTCCAGCCCTGGCTGTTTCTCTTTCTCTTGTTCCAGTAAGAAGGAAGACTCAGAAGCCACTGGGTGAAGCTCCAAAGCACTAAGAGGAATATTTAAAATGTTTTCATGACCAGTCATTCAACAGTATTTTAAAAAAAATAACACTGAATTCTGCTGAGGGGACAAAATAAATATTTTTCAGAAAGCTACCAGAATTTAATTGTTACTTTTCTGGAATAGAAACAAGTGGTACATATTTTAACCAACTATAGTTAATTTGACTGCTAAGTTACCTACCTTATCTGATGGCTCAAGTTGTACTAAATTTAAGCAAATATTGCACACATTGTGTGTGTGTGTGTGTGTGTGTGTGTGTGTGTGTGTGTGTGTATTTAAATTGGGCAAAGGAAAAATAAAACTTTGCTATAGGAATTTTCTTGTAGCTAATAAAATATAGATTAAGAAACATTTTCTCCCTTTGATTATACTTCTAAATTACAAAAGCATCTTGTGCCTATGACATATTGTTATATTAAAAATCTACAGTGAAATTAACTTCATGTATAAAAAATAGATCATTTTGTAATTTGGTTACAATCGATCCATTTTATTGAAAGAGATTATCTCATGTACCAACATCCCCAGAACCTGCTATCATTTGTTTGCAGAGCAGACTTTTCTGCTTGCATTAATTATCTTCATCTTTCTCATTTGTTGGTTCTTTCAAGTCATGCTTTATTTTGCCTTCATCTAAAAAATATGTTTGCTTTTGCAATTCCAGTCATTTCATACTTTGAAATTGTAAGTATGATTTGATGGCTAAATTTCAAGATTAAATTAAAGATCCAAAACACTACCTTATAATGAATATAACAGATATAGAAACTCCCATTCTCATAACCTGTGTTTTTGAGCTACTTACTCTGATTGGATGCCAAAACTGCTTTAGATTATTATATTTCTGCTTTCAAAGAATGCGTATGTTGATTATTTAGCATTATTAAAATGATAAAGACTATAAGAATAAAATATACTGATGAACATATCATTTGAATCTGTAATTATATAAATGTGGTCTAAATAATGACTTTTATTTGTCGTGGGCTGTGCAACTATTAATCAAAATATCAAACTGCTAAATCTCCTTAATTTAATTTCTTCCTTTCTTCCTCTCACATGATGCTACTTGGTACTCTCTTGAGTTGACAGCAGAGTCAGGGCTGTATCTGTAGGGTCCCAGAAGTGAATTAGTATAGACTGAGCAAAAATATCTCCTAGGGAAAGATTCACATTAGAGCAATAATCTTATGCATTATTTTCTTAAGGACCTAGCCTTTAGGCCTTTGTCACAGAGAAACCAAATCTCAGAATGCCCACTGGATAATGAACCTGATGGATGTGTGTGCTTTAGTCAGGAAGAGCTCAATTACAGACCATAATAACCAGGACTTTCTAAAATGCTAAGGCCACCTTAAATAGCATTCACAAATGCGACAATGTCAATTCTTGTGCATTAATAACTCTCATGTGACCAGAAAGTGCATGCCATGTATTAATTTAAATAGAAACAGCACCAGCCTCAGAATTGAGGATGGAATGAACTAATGTACTTAAAGCCTCTCCTCTTTTTTAGTTTACAGGACTCTCTTTTTCTTCATTCAGTGTCTTAGAAAGATTTGCTCAGACTTTTGGTATATATTTAAGATTTAAGACATGTCTTTCCAAAACACAAGTATTTACACAATGGAGTCCAGGAAAAGTTAGAAATTCAGCTATAGTACTTACATATAAAATCTCACTACTTCTCACCAGACAAAAAGTTTTGGGTCTAGTTTCAGTCAAGAGTGAGAGAGTTACTAAAAAACTCCTGAGTCTAAGTTATTTAATTTCTTCTGTTTTTATGAAAACAATGAACAGATCATGAGCACAAGATCCCAATACTAACTCAATATTACACTGACTGTATCTGTGCTAATAATCCTTACTGTGCATGTACTATGCATGACCTGTAATCAAATACATTGTATGCACTCTTCAGTGATGAGCACAGCATCAATGCCATTAAACCCATTTTAAAATGTAGAAAATATAAGCAGGGCTGGCTTAATAAGCTACACTATCATAGCACAAAGGGAGAAAATGTCCCTGTCTAAAATTAAGTTGCTATCCTTATGGATTCTAAAAGAAAACTCCATTCTTATTCAACTCTACCCACATTTTTTTTTTTTTTGGTTTTTCGAGACAGGGTTTCTCTGTGTAGTTTTGCACCTTTCCTGGAGCTCACTTGGTAGCCCAGGCTGGCCTCGAACTCACAGAGATCCGCCTGGCTCTGCCTCCCGAGTGCTGGGATTAAAGGCGTGCGCCACCACCGCCCGGCTTCTACCCACTTTTAATGTGGAGCACTCACAGCTAATTTTAGTGTCTTCTTATTCTGCTCAGAACTTTTTTAAGTAAAATTTTCAATACAAAACCCTCTGGCTTTTAAAGCAGTATTTTTTTTCCTGAAAAAAACTATTCTAAGCAGTTTGGAAATTCCAACTTGCAGTTGTTGCCCACGGTGTCTTTATCACCACATCGCCACAGCGAGTCCATGACTGAAGTAGGAGCATCAAGCACACAGTTCTTGTAAATGTAGCTCCAGGTGTTTCAGACACATTTTCTTGAATTTTCAAAGTTTTGAAGATTTTGTGCTTGTTGGGTTTTGGTTTGTTTGTTTTGCTTTTGAAATGAACTAGACATAAAAAGAAAACTGATTTTAATTAAGCTTCAATCCATATGGTGTTTTCTCTTCTGTGACTGTCCAGTGTTCTAAATATGTGTAGCTAAAACATTTGCCTCAGTCATTTTGTATAAACTTCCCAACCACTGTCTCCTTCCCCAGGAAAACAGAAAACTAAGTCATAAACGAAGTCCCTACAGAAAAAATAACAATTACAGTAGCATGCCTGCCTAAAAAGATGAGAAATTTATTACTGATTTTGGTTACTGTTTATAGCTTTTGAGTCAAAAGCTATTTGAGTTTAAAATTTCAAATTTTAGACAAATCCATGTATTCTCATTTTTTCCTTTCAAATCTAAAATATAATTCATCTCCTTTGATGTGGTTTTTCTATCAATATTAACTTAGCATCTAGAAACAGCTCATGGAATGCCCTCCCCAACACACACACACACACACACACACACACACACACTTTAAATAAGTGCAAATATCTACTCATGGCAGAAAGAAACAATTGATAAATAAATAAACTATGTTTGTCTCAAAATAAAAAAAAATTGTGTAAGAACAAGGAAAGGACCTGCACCCAGAGGAAAAAGAGATCAATCAGTCAATTAACATAGAACAAAGCAAGCAAAATAATGCACCACTGTGAGTGTGCCACGAGGGAACAGAGGGGAAGACCTCTCTGTTAACACAGAATGGAACAAGCTACTGTATGCCAGGATTACCCTGAGATGAACATAAGTGAAAGAGATCATGTCCCCATTCCTAACCTTATCCATACACAGAACCCTAATCATGATTCCTTACACACTAACCCCTCACTCTAACCTCAACAGAAATGCCAACCTCCTGAATTGGAACACTGATTTCCCAAACAGATGTCAGACATTAGCCACTGGCCTCAGCTGCCATCAATATTAATCAGCTAATCTTAACATTAACAAAACATATGCATCTTAAGGACAAGCCCGTGCTGCTGCCTTGTACAGGACAATTACCAGCCAGTTCAAATAATTAGGAGGATGTCAGTACATCCATTATCAACCATAAAAATCTTACTTTACAAAAGATGTTTCCCCTGGTTTAATAGGAAATGATTGGAATTTAGAGTTTATACCCTTAAATGTCTTAAACACAAGGTAATGTAACACATGAAGCATTACTTCCCCTCTGGGGTGAGCATGGAAAATTCCTGCTGTTAAAGATCATTTTTTTTTTAGTATTGAAACTAGCTCAGTTACTAATTTATCTATGGCTATTAGATATGTGTATCCATTTTTAAACATTTCAGACAAGGTATGTTTGTGTGCATAAAAGCTGTGTGTTCCTGCTATGTTGCTTGGATTTGATAATACTTTCATATTATATAGACACCCCCAGATTAAAATAATTCTGAAAATTTTACAGTAAAGTGGTGTAAGAAAATTTAAATCGTGTAGTAGTACAAAGATGGAATTTTTGCTTGGTTGAATTCTGGCAAGAAATTATCCTGGCTTCCACGTTGTTTCTGGTCTAGCTTGTCTGAGTTCACTTTTCAGGGGTGGCTGTCAAGCTCTCTAAATGCTCTGTGTTTCCTTTCCCATATGTACTCCTGCATATAGCTCCATGGGCAATTAAGTATTTATAAGCACTTCTGTGGTTACTGCTGTAAGGGCAATGCTAATCATAGTAAATTATTTCCTCTCATGATGAAACATGAGCCATGCCTGTTGCAACACTCAGACAGAAACCTTCCCAGGTAGACTAAAGAAGTAATCTTTCTTATTTAGAAGTCAAAAATGTGGCACAATTACAAACAACTGTACTCATTTATATAAAAATACATAATAAATGTTGAGTAGGTTTGATATACTGCATTAGGGTAAATTATTTTCAAGATAATTGAATCATTTTCCGTCAAAGAATTTGAAGTCATTCATGGTCCACAGGCAGACGAACACTTAAATGTAGTCCTGATATCTGTCATACAGAATCTCAAAGTTATATACTTGTAGAGCTACTAAGGACAGTACAAGAAATAAGCAACTATCAGAATAGCATGAGGGAAGAGAATCTATCATATAAAATAGCATTAAATATGGAGGAGCTAATAGTTCAATGTTGGGCATTTTTCCCAAGGATTAAATGAAAAAAAATGTCTATTCACCTCAGGGCACTGATGACCAAAGAAATGATAACAACTATCTATAATTTGTTGGAAAAAATGAGTTTATGGGGTTACTAACAGGAGTGTGGCTTACAGATTTACTGACAAGATCATCAGTGCCACTTTGGGTATTGTGAAAACCAAAATGCCTATACTGAATGTGGATGATAACATAAAATCTACAACCCTCAAGGACCTTGTCAAACCTCCCACCACCAAAGAGTGTCTCACCAAAACTGTTCACTGCTTATATACCCTTGGTGAGGGAGGGGGTCCTCCTGAGTCTGTTAAGTTCCTAGAAAGAGGCTTGTAACATTGACTAGTTTCCCAGATCCTATAAGCTTCTGTCTTTCCTCTAGCTTCAGTTTAGAGGGGATATTGATAGATACACAACACTAAGGATGGGGGGTCTGAGGAATGAGAAGGTAGAAGTAAATTAATGAATATTCAATAGACTTATTCTAGCATCAGAGAAATTTTTCAAATCAAAACAAGATTTTTAAATAAAATGAAGGTCAAATAATAAAAAGGACACAGTGAAGATGCTCTGGGGTTTTCTGCACAGTGAGGATTAGACCACCTATTGTTTTCACTTATGCTAAAAATGAAGCTCCAATTACCAGAGTGATAATTGAGAATTGGTTTTACCCATAAGCACTGAAAGAGTCATTAAGAATAGCCATAGTCAGGATGCTAGTCATACTAATGCCGACTGTGTGCAGAGAAAAAGCTAACTGGTTATTTACAGAATGTTACACCCATACCTCTGGACCTACGTACTAGATGGCTGAGAAGTGAAGTGGATAAACTGTGACATTGGTGATGCTCTCTCAGGAAAATAGAAGCTGTGTACCCTGTCCTTTAGAGAAGGAATTTGATTTCAAATTCACCTATATAGATGCGACAGAAAAGAAAACTTTAAAATTCCCAAGGCAGTAAGAAAGTATGGATTATGTAATAGTTCACAACCCCTGGCATATATTCCAATAAATGTTCTACTCCTGGAATACATTCATTTAAAAATTTTTTGATATAAATTATAGATGATATGATATAATATATGATATTATATAACATAATATGATGGGTTATTTTCCTATCAAATTAGTAACCTCCAGAGAGAAATACCCAGGGTAGTATCATTTCTCAGAAAAGTATTTGCCTGCTCAAATAAATATTTTAATGCTTCAAATGTTTATTAATTAACATGTGCAATGAAGATCAGACTTTATACATCATACTGAGTTATGTGAGCATTAGTCTAATGTCCTGAATTAAGTTAGGAATCAGAAATTTTTTAAAGTAATACAGAGTGAAATGATATAATGTATGTTTTTGATAAGTGCACATTCATCATGTCAAATGTCTTATGCGAGTATCAGATTAAAAGTGCTGAGAAATTTTAATTTTACAATGAGGAACTAGAGGAATATATTTACCCGACTTGTTTTCTTCACTTTGACAAATATCTCATATTAAAACATGTATGTTTCTCAAGAATGCAAGGATATGGAGCTTGCTGACAGGAGATTGACTCAAATATAACCTAGCTAACTATCTTGTAGGACTGAAGCACACCAGATTTTACACAGTCAGGGTCTGTGGTGTGCTCCTAAATTTGCCAGAACACATCTAAAAACCAAAAAAAAAAAATCTTCTGACTTTCCACACTATTACAATAATAGGAAGATTCAACCCATAGTTCATAGGAGAATTGAGACAACATGATTTATGTATCCTTGAAGTAGATGAGGATTTTGCCTTGAATGGATTACAATTAAACAGTTGGCAAATCTATTGTCAACTCAGTGGGCAAGGAAACTGAGTCTATAAGTACTATTTGTCTGTCTGTCCTGCTCAGTCATTTCACCTCAAACTTACCCTCTTGATGGAAAATCTGTGGACTCCTTAGCAGGTGATGCAAACTGTTTGGGTGATTATTTTTGAAGCTTTCCTTCATTTACTCAATTGTGACACTTACTGAGTGCGAGCTATGTGCCTGGCAAAATACTCATCCACAGTCATAGAGATCTGTGAATGCAGTGATCAAAGATCCACTCTGCGTGGAGGGTACAATCCAGTTAATACAGTAAGAAAATTATAATTCTGGTTATAAATGTGGGTGCTCACTTAGCCATATTGATCTCATCTCCTTTATCAAGCTCAATGGTTTTAAAGGACAGTTAATATGAGAACAGAAAAAAGCAGATAAGTTACTTCCATTGGGGGGGGGGGGCGGAGACAGAAATCATGAATAGGTGAAAAATGGGTTTAGTGGAGGAAAGGAAATTAAAATTTAAATGCTGATAGTGTTGAATGGAAGCCAAGCTGCCCTGTTCTCTTTGAATTTGAGAGTCTGCAAAGTGATATCACTGGCCCAGCTCAGGCTAGCATTGTAGAATAGGCTGAAAATAGAAAGATGAACTGAACACCTACAGAGGAGCTGCTCCAGTTATCCAGACTCTCATTAATCAGTTACCAGTAAAATATAAAGAGAAAAATATTATAAGAATTTAAAGATAAGAATGTATATAAATATTTAATACAAAAGAAAAGATAAGTGAATCCAGAGGTCAAACATCTACAGCATACAAAATTGCAGAATAAAAGGCAAGTAAATTAAATATAATGAATTGGTAATGGAAAAAAAATAACAATATAAGGAAATTCCTGGCAAGCAAGAGTTTGTATCTATAGAATAGTCTCTTTTGATTGTATTTTTGCTGCTGTAACTCTGCACTTTTTACTTCTGAACAATACATTATTATGTCTTATGAAAGCAGGGAGGACCCTAGGAAGGATGCATGATCACCCAGCAAAGGAGAAATAGATGAGATCTACATGAGCAAACTGGGAGTAAGAGAGGGTAATGGACAAAAAGGGATGGGGGATGAGAACATAGGAGAACGGGAGGTTTGAGATGGAAAAGAAACAGAGTGGATGAGCAAGGAAAGAGATACCATGATAAATGAAGACATCATGGGAATAGGGAGAAACAGAGTGCTAGGGAAGTTCTCAGGAATCCACAAGGATGACCCCATCTTAGACTACTGGCAATAGTCGAGAGAGTGCCTGAATTGGCCTACTCTGGTGATCAGATGGCTGAATACCCTGTCATCACAGAGTCCTCATCCAATGACTGATGGAAGCAGATGCAGAGATCCATGGCCAGGTGCCAGGCCGAGCTTCAGGAGTTCATCTGAGGAGAGGAGGGATTCTATGAGCAAGAGACATTGAGATAATGATGGGAAAATGTACAGAGACAACCAGCCAAACTAGTGGAAATGCATGAACTGTGGACCAATAGATGAGGAGACCCCATGGTATGAGACAGGCCCTCTGGATAGGCTAGACAGTTGTTTAGCTTGAACTGTTTAGGGGACTGCCAGGCAGTGGGATAGGAACCTGTCCCTGGTGCATGAGCCAGTTTTTTTGGAGCCTAGTGCCTATGTTGGGACACTTTGCGCAGCCTGGGTGTAGGGAGGAGAGGCCTGGACTTGCCTCAACTGAATATACCAGACTCTACTGACTCCCCATGGCAGACCTTGCCTTGGAGGAGGTGGGAATGGGGGGTGGGTTAAGGGGGAAGGCTGGGGGGTGAGAGGTGGGAGGAGAGGGAAATCTGTGGTTGGTATGTAAAATGAATAGAAAAGCTCTTAATAATAAAAAAGAAAATAGTTCAAAATTTTGCCCACAGTTGTCTGGCAGTGAACTGACAGCCAAATGAACTAATCCACTAGGCTAAATGAAATCCAACAGAGCAAAGGGCAAAAGGATGTATACTTTTCTCACATTCACACAGTTGATAAATATATATAACATTTAAATTAAAAGTAGTCAGCATTGGTACATGTGAGGTTATGAGAACTCCCGCCTCAGATAGATTTCCGATGCACTGTGTGTATTAGGTTTATCAAAGATGTCTTTAATAAACACATAAACTGTATAAACAAATGAAAATTATACTTGTGACAGTAGAATTGTCACGGAGAACTATGAATTAATTTTTATTTCTATAAGATAATTTGAATCAACTAATTTTCATTCTAAAACATGGGCTGACATGAACAGTTTGTATAGATTTAAAGTATTATGAACACTTATTTTTGTAGTTGTGATCAACATTCCATTAATAATACAAAACTGTCCAGTTGATTCTTTCCTGGGTTATATGTAAGGGGATTTGCATGAAATATGACCTATTATTGGTTTTTGAATTATTATTTTTTTAGCCTTAATATATGTCCTAAAGAAATGAATTTCCAGAATGGTCATCCAACCCCAGAAAGAACATGTAATGGTTCTCAATGTTTTGAAAAATACAATAAAACTGAAAGCATCAAATTACAAGGTGGACTTTACACGAAGTTTGCCTGTTAAAGTTAATATCTCTAACTAGAAAGAATTCAGTAAAAATTAACTTTTCATTATTAAGTTAAGAAAACCTCTCCAAAGTGATGAATATTTTCTTGACTAGAATTATTACTCTTGGTAATGAGCAGTGCTCTATGAAAATGAGGATTTAATATGTAACCAATTAGTAAAAAAATTAAGTCAATTACCAAACACAATTTTCCATGTTAAACATTAATTAAATTCTGAAGTATTTCTTAATAAATTTAATATAGAAAATGTGAATTAAAAGAAAAGGGCAATTTAACCTATTAATCAAAATAGTGTTTATCATTATATATACATAGTTTTGCCCCCAAATTACTTTGCATAGTAAATTATTTATTCATTATTTTAGGAGATAATTTACTATTTAGAATTTTAATAACATTTCATGCATTGTGAAACTAGATACTTTAAAATTAATGTTTACTTGACAAATGACCCAATGTATAAAGTACTATGATACAAAATAGAAAATTAAAGTCTGAGAGCACAAGAACATTTGAAGTGTACATTCAAGTTAGTTAAAAAATAAAAATATGGTGAGCTTGTTAAAATCAGGGGAAGGACCAGACATTGTGTTTCTGATATCACTAACTGAAGCCATGAACATACAGACATATGTTACTACACACATAAATTCACACACATACACTCAGAATTTGGAAAACCTTTGAGCATACTTATAATTATGACAAAATCTCTGTGGAACACTTGATATGTATAAGCAAGATGGTCAAAATTCATTCAGACCAAGCTACATGAGACTCAGTATCAGAAACACAAGTTGAAAGAAATGGATTTGTGAGGAGAAATAAGAGAGGAAGAATGAAGAGGAAGAAATTATTCTGGGTGTTCTTCACCCTAGGATTTCTGCTTTAATAGACTGCTAGGCAGGCCTAGTGAGATGGTGAATTTTAGAAATAAACAGCACACTTTTTCTAATTTCTAGCAGAGAAATCACTGCTAATTATTAATCAGTTGTTCAAATCTGCTCCTATAAACTGGATTCCTGAGTCTTTTCATTCTCTAAAGCACTCTTGGAAAACAAATAATCCATGAAGGCAGAGAGACAAGGAAAGTAGTGACCACAAAGCAGGTATTTCACGTGGGTATGATGTGAGAAAGGAAACCTCTAAGATTTTAAAAGGAAACACAGAGATGATTGGCAGGTAACACAAAGGGATATGAAAATATATCTCTGAACCATTCTAGCTTTTAAAGTAACTAGACAGAGGATCTGAGATCATCCTCCACGAAGCTCTGACATTTGGTAATGTAACATCCACCTTGGGAGAAGGAAGTCCAACCAATTCTGTGATCCAAGAACAAGAAAGGTAAAGACGTCAAAATGACATTTGATGGGAAGGGAACTGAAGTTCTGTGCTGTAGGAGTAAAGTGCTAGAGAAAGTGATTCCTATTATCCTTCTTTCCCACAGTTCAAGATTTGAAGTACAATTGGCAAGAGGAAACCACTGCTTTTCTGAAGGAGAATCTTTGGTTTCCAACATTACATTTCAGTTTACAGCCCAAAGATCCAAATCATCCTGGCTACCATAGTGTTTTATGTTTGTTGGTCAATTTTAATTTAATTCTGGTACTGAATTTGACTTCAGCAGATTTAAAATACTTTAGAAAGTATTAGCTCCTCCTGGGAGATTAATGATAATCAAATTTTCAGTCTAAACACAATTTAGTATGGAAAAAATAGTTTATTTCAGTAAAATATGGAAAATAATCTATTAAATATTGGATTAAGTTAATGCACACTGGGCAGGTAAATATCCTGTATTCCTAACAAGCAGCATTCAAATTCTATGAAATACTTTACTAATTAGGTACTGCAGGGATGGGAATTAGGAATGTGACAACTATTGAAGGTTAGCATCAAAATGTCTTAGAACCTAGGTAGCAGAGGGAAAACACAGTTTCTGAATGCATTAAGATTGAATATTTAACTCTACTGAAGTGCAAGTATTTGGAATAATAAAAGTTTGTTTATTGAATAATGAGAGTAATTTCCTAACAAAAATAATAGAAATGTATTACTGTGGAAAGAAATGAGTGACAGAACTGAAAGAAAAAAATTGTAGATGGCAAATATTTTTCTTGGCAATTTCCTAGAGATCATTAAATATAAGATTACAGAGTTACCAGAATGTGTAGATAACTTCTAAGTGAATCAGGTAGGATTTATAATCATAGGTCAATTCTGAGATAGGAAACTCTACTTTTAATGTTTTTACAGTTCAAAACTTTGGAATATGTTATGTTTCAACTTTCAATTTTCAAAGAGCATTATCCGTGGTGGTTATATTATCTATGGTGGGATCAGGTTTGCATCATAGTCTTTATCTGTTTTATTATTTTCTGTCACACTTTCTGGCTTAACTGCTTTTGGATGCATGCACATATGTATGTGTTAAATAAAGCAAATAAAATTTCTGAACTTCATCTGTTTTTAATAATCAGACATTTTAAATTAGCTAAGTGAGCTACAATTAGAAGCAAAATACAGATTTTGGTATTCAAATGTAATTAAGATTAACTTTAAAAAATGTTGACATAAATTTTATCAAAAGAATTACATTATGTCAATTTACACTGCCAAAATCGAAGGCAACTACATGTGGATCATGAGAGAAAAACAACTTTGAAGTTGAGCCTGATTAAGTTTTCTTTACAGAAAATTAACTTAATGGAATACAAATTGGAGCAAATGATTTGCTAACTGATATGTTTTTGTAGTCTTATTGCAAAATAAAAGTTGAAAAACAAAATGCAATCATTCTCCTCTATTTATGAATATACCCGAGGGAGGACGGAATTAGCAGGAAACTCTGGATTGTATGTAGGTACGTCAGATCTGTACAAAGGTCAGTGCCAAAGCATGTTCAACCAGGTTAAATTGGTTTTGAGTATAGCAGGGAAATGAGTTATACCTGCAGAGCACAACTTTACTCAAAGGTCATGTTTCATAATATCTTCTAAAAGATTTCAGTCCTAAAAGTCTTCACTATTATAGGGACTGGTGTCAGATTTCATAATTTTATTATGTAAATATAGTTGTCTTAACACAATTATTGTAAAGAGCAAACTTTCTCCGTTGTTTTGGAATATATTTTAGAATAAATTATGCTCATGAAAAATGTTTTTTTCCTTGATTTTTAAAATTACATTTATTCGTGTGTGTGTGTGTATGTGCATATGTGCCTATAAGCGCACATGTGTGCATGAGTGTGGGAGGATTCACATGAAACCAATACATATGGAGGTCAGAAACCATATGTAGAAGTCAATTCCCACCTTCTACCATGTCGGCTCCCAGGATCAGGTCATCAGGCTTCCTCACAACTGTCTATTACTGCTGTGCCAACACACTGCTCCTCTTTTTCTTATTTTTGAAGTCTTTCCTTTGATCTATTTATTTCAAAAATCATGAAAACACCAGTGTGTTGATTATAGAAATATTTTATTAATTCACAATAGCTTTGAGAACAAGCCTCTGGTCTTGGCTGCTTTTGGAATTCTTATTTTCCTCTAAGTTTTATAATCATTATCAACAAAGAAAGAAAACACAAGACTTGGTTTGAAACTACTTCGATCTTTTCACTATTGAGTCTTTCAATTCATCAATACTAATGTTCTTATATTCATACATACAGTCTTTATTATTTCTCAACTGTTATTCTCAGTTTTCTAAATAGCTGACCTGCATAACTTTTAATGAATTTATTCCAATATTCTTCACATTATGTAGCAAAGCTGCCTATGAGATGGCTCAGCAGGAAAAACACTCGCAAACAAACCAGATAACTGGAGATCAATCCCAGAAACCCATGGCAAAAAGAGCCAACCGACTCTTGAAGACTGTCAACTGACATCAGCATGAATGTGTAGCATTTGCACACATGAACACAAAAAACATACATATAATATAATATATATATAATAGTAACAGGTTTTTTTAAAGTACTTTTATTTTCATTGTTCAATTACTTTATTTTTTGTTGTGGAAAAGCAATTATTAATTCATTAAGCATAATTATTGTACTTAAGCTTATTTTAAGGTTTACATTTATACAATGATTATAAGAAAATTATCAGTTACATAGTTTTCTTTCTTATCCTTGTATTGGGGTTCTTTTCTTGTGTTACTTCTATTTATACACTTTCAAAAGAATGTTATTCAGAAAGAGAAATAATCAAAATTTAGTCATAACTGAATTAAAACATGCTAATAAGTCCTCATCGTGACATTTCATAATGTTCCTCTCAGTGCTGATATCATATTAAGAGGATATTTAATTCCTAGTTTTCAAATGGTTTCATTTTATTTTAATTAATTGATACTGACTTTAGTTGAAAGTGTTTTCTCCTCTATTAAACAGAACATAAAACTTCTTTCTTTTATTCTATTAAAATTGTGAATTCTAATTTCATTTAGAATTTTTGTGTCAGAATTTGTGATGAAAACTAGCCTGTACTTAATGTCTTCATCAGTTTTTAGTGGCAAGTTCATCTGATATCAGAAAATGCATTTAAAGATGCTATTGAGTCTGTAAAACTCACCCCTTCATGACTGGGAGGTTTTATACATGTTTAATGTATACTCAAATTAATTGATCATTCAAACTTTCAATTTTAATCTTCCTTTCATCAGTTATAGTTAACTAAAAATGAGTCCACTTCTTCAGTATGTTTCAATAAAGCATCATAACAATTTTTATATCATTCTTTGACCTTTCTAGAGTGTCTAGGTATGTTTCCATTCTATCTTCAGGCTATTTGTATTTTTCTACTTTTTCTTCTGTTCTTTTTTTTAATTTATCTGTGCAGAGATTTATGAATTACAGTAATAAACAAAATGCACTGTCTTTGCAGATTCTCTTCATTGTCTTCTTATCTGCCTTGTCACTTTTTAAAGCATATGATAAATCATTCAGGAAAACACATCCATTAATTCTGATCTTTTTCTGTGTTATACCATCGACTTTTCTTTAGCTAGTAAACTGTTCTTTTACTAATTTCCACAGGATACTTAGGTATCTTTTTTTTCAGATTTTCCCAATCCTTATATACATTTAATTCTGTAAGAAAGCTTCTAAGCATGACTTTTCATACATCACACTTATTTTGATTTGTGGGAGTTGTCTCATCTTGTAGAACAAATGAATTCAAATACCTATTGCAATTTGTTGTGTTACTAATGATCCCTAGAACAGTAGTTTTATAGGACTCTGTGAAGGTATCCTAGTGATACCGAAAGTAGAAGAAGGCTTCTGATCATTATTTCTGCAAATATGACTGCTCATATTCCTTTTGTCTTCTCCCTTTGAAGCTCCAAGTGCATAAATAAGGGTGAGTACTTTTACTGAGTTCTTTGCATGTCATGTCCAGTTTTCACCTCTGAAAACAATTTTGTCTTGTTTGGGATCATTTATTTATTCTTTTATAGATATGTGTGGTTGTTAAACTGCTTTATCTCTCTATACATTAGTATTTCTCAGTGTTTCACATTTTCAAGTTCACTTTATCCTTTTTAGTTTTTTACTATTATTGGTGCTTTGTTCTTTTGTAAGGACTTTATTCAACTGTGTGTGTGTGTGTGTGTGTGTGTGTGTGTGTGTGTGTGTGTGTGTGATATTTCATATCTCTAGTATGATGTCAGAGGACAGCTGTGTAGGATATATTCTCTCATCTGTCCTACATTTGTATGAGTTCAATAGCTGGAA
>CABHPQ010145050.1:997-25395 GCA_902168405.1 Peromyscus aztecus
CATGTTTTTTTCATTTAAAATTTGCAATGCTCTTTATGGCTAACGCTCTAGATCGTACCGTGCGTGGCATCTAAGAGAATGCTCTGTATGAGAAGAGCTGGAGTTGTTTCCTCTTCTTCACAATGGACTTGATACAGAGCTTCCCCCACCCCACCCCCCAAAAAAGTGAGGAAAAACTAGCTGATTGTGATACCAGAAATCTGTGTGCAATTTTAACACTTCCAATTCGGTGATTGGTTTACATCTATGTGGAGGTTTAGGGAGTCTAACGAGAATCACCAGGAGAGGAACAATGCTGTGACTAGAAACTCAGGTTCCTGTGTCCCCAGCTTCAGGCTGCACTTTCAGTTCCTCATTGTCGGAAATGAAGCCCCAAACTAAAAAGATCAGAGGCAAATGATAAGCCAGCAGCTACATGACTTTGAAGAACAGCAGACTAGGGACAGCTGCTGAAGCTCCAACAGCAGCAACAGTCACACAAAGATTCACTAAAGCCTCTCAACTCACTCCTAGGATATACTGAGGGTGCCCTACAGGACCATGGGGACCGACACAGATAGTCTCTGGCAGTTTCTTCCAGCTCCATGGCACCACCATGCAGTGCCCCATCCAGTGTTTTGTTTGGTCCAGCACCACAAACATAAGACAGTTGGACCACAGCTCAATCCATAATAACTGATAGCAATGCAACAGAAATCTAGAGGTCCTAAATGCAACTTTATTCATTAACATGTATGCACTTTACCATTGATGTAAATACAGGTCTGGATAAAGACTCACTATGGACCAGGAACTCATTAAATACTTCATAGGCGATGTACTCTTGGTCCTTCAAATTGTTTACTTCTCAGAACTTAATTTTTCTTGCTTACTTCGACTTCACTCTTGTGCATTTTGTTATTTTTAATTCTGTAAGGCTATATTTGTCCCACCTCCCATCTGAATTGCAAAAACAGGTTGGTTTTGCCCTGTACTGATGTTTCTGAGTTATTAGGTTAGATCCTGACAGACTATTAGGCTAGACCCTGCCTGGTGTCATAGCCACTGTGTTCCATCAACTTGGCCCTTTCAAAATGGAATCCTTTTCTGTATTCGCTCTAATTATTAACACATTGATGGCAGACATGAATGGCTTCACTAACGTTCTGTGCATGCATACGTCAAGCACGATCACTAACGTTCTGTGCATGCATACGTCATGCACGATCACTAACATTCTGTGCATGCATACGTCATGCATGATCACTAACGTTCTGTGCATGCATACGTCATGCACGATCACTAATGTTCTGTGCATGCATACGTCATGCATGATCACTAACATTCTGTGCATGCATACGTCATGCACGATCGTGTCCACCTACCCTCCTACTCCCTCCTCTCCTCTCTTGTCTCCCCCTCCCCTTTACTCTCTCGCCTTTTCTGTTTCTGATTTATGTACCTTAAAGTGATTCTCTGGTGAACATCCACTCTCCTGCAAATGGCTGGATTTCTTCCTCACACGTCTATGATATTTTTATACATCTATTGAAAAGCTCCATAGGTAGAGTCCGTATCCTTTCTGTTTGGCAAGTATGGGCATACAGGTTCCTCTAGTATGCCCATTTCATTTCCTTTGAAATGTGATTCTAGCAGTGGTGGAGCTGGATAACATGGTAGTTCAGATCTTAGTTTTTGAGGAACCTCCATGTTAATATCTATAGCGTTAGTGCAGATTTACACACACCACCAACAGTATACAAGGGTTCTTCTTTCGTGCCCTCACAAGCCTTTATTATTTTCTTGTTGGTTGATTGATTTTTAAAATTTCATACTGGAATATGTTGTATATTGAATATGTTCTCTCCCTATCCCCCGCCTTTCCCTTTTCTCCACCCCTTTCCCTTCAAATTATTGTTTTTTGCTGATAATGGTTGGCATGAGATGGTATCTCATTATGGTTTTGATTTTCCTTTCCCTGATGGCAAAAGATAGCGTTTTTCCAGTATGTTTGTTGACACATGGTACATATTTTTGAAAAGTGTCTATTCGATCATTTGCCCATTTTTAATTGCATTATTTCTTGTTAAGTTCTTGGAACAAATTATATGTGCTGGATATTGATGCTCTTTCTGATAAAGTTTGGTAATGGTAAAGTGCCCTCGCATTCTGTAGGCTGTTCCTTCATTCTGGTGATTGTTCCCTTCATTGCACAGAAGCCTCTACATCTGAAATAATCCCCTTTGTTGGGTCTTCCTGTCTTTTGTGTTTGGAATCCCTGAAATGAAATCATTGCTTTTGCCAACTGTAAAGCGGTCTTATATTTTTCTCCGGTATTTTCAGCATTTCAAGTCTGACTTAGGTTTTGGTCTCTTTTGGGATTAATTTTTGAGGGATAGTATTCAGTGTTCTCCATGTAGATATGCAAATTTTCCAGCAGAATTTACTGAAACTGTCCATTCTTTGATATTCATTTTTTGTCAACTTCTTCAAAAATTGTTTGACTGAGTATGCATGGGTTTGTTTATTCTGGGCCCTTTAACCCATTCCATCCCTCTACATGTCTGCCAAGATGACTTTTTCTTTTCTTTTTTTATTTTTTTTCCTTCTTACTGAGTGGAAGTGACAGCACATCTTGATGTATTGGCTTGTCACATAATTCGGACTTCATTTCCAGCTGGACACTGTAGTGTAGGAACACTGTGGCTTTGTTGGTAGTGATTGGTAGGTCTTGGCACAATGCTTACCCTACGAGAGTGAAATGAGTCACTTCCCAGTAGAACTTATAAGAGCTGGAACACCCTAGTAGTTTAGGCAGCTGTGATTTGCATAGCAGTGTATGAGGAGTACACCCTCTGTGACTACTTACACAATGGGATTGGTAGCCCATCAAGTGATGCAAATTTCCACAGGCAGTGATGATACCGGTTAGAATGATTCTGGATCGTGATGAAGGCCTTGAAGTTCTTATCTACTGACTAGACATGCTGCAGATTCATACACTCCACAGGGAAATGTATGGGCTGGAATCATAGCTCTTCCAGTAGGACATTCACATTCAACAGGCACATCTGATAAGGCTTGTGCTTGACAAGCAAAGAGGACCCACACAGGTGCACCGTCAACAAAAGTTGTGCAATGCTTCTCTCTGGGTGTGTCTCTCCTGGAGTAAGACCTTGTTGTGCCCACTTGAGAAAAAGTTGCTTGCTGAGAGCTTTTACCTGCAACCACCCCCATAAGTTAAAGTGTCTTTCAGGGTTTGAATAATAAGTTAAGAGCTGAGTATAATTAATCTTAACTGCAGGGAGAATGAGTTCAGCGAGCAATGCACCTGCCCAATGTCTGCAAGACACTGGGTTTGAACTCCAATGCAACAAAAAATAAAATAAAATAAAACAGCAACATAAAAGAAGAAAAAGTAAAAAATAATAAAAAGAACATACAAAAGAAGAAGTAGAAAATTCTCCTGGCTGAGATGCTGGGACCAGTGAAGAATGAAAGGGGCAGATTGTTATCTGTGTTGAACTCAGCTTCTCTCAGCATCTTCTTAGGCTGAGTGCTTTGGGTACTGGCCAGAGGCTTACATCTATGTATGCAGGTACACTCATTTACACCGACACACACCCTAAATTCTTGTAGTCATAGTACCCAACAAGTATCAAGCATTAATGAGCTGCAGCTGAAGCAAACTTGAAATTCCTCTTAACTCAGTTTCAGGGTGGAAAGAGTTAGCACAGAATATCATGGCTTGGCCAATGCAAGAGCGTTTGCATTCTGTATTCCAGTTAATGCTAATTCAACAATGTCATGGCTTTAGGGAATGACTCTACCCTTAGAGTTCTATGACATAGGGGTGTGGGCTGTAATGCTGGGAAAGGGAGAGAGTGATATTGGCCTCTAGAATTGGCAAGTCGTGGAACTTCCCATCAGAAAACAACCTTTCTGTCACTGGGCAGAGATGGAAGTAGTTGCAGCCTCTGGCCCCAACAAAGGCTGTAGACAAACTTATCGGGAAGGGAATCCCATTTCAGCTCATTCCAAGGGGCTGACAAAGAGAAACAGAGTTAGCAAAATAAAAATAGGGAGTAGAACTCTGAGGGGTCAGGATCCTCCGGTTTGGGGCTAGGGGGAATCTTGCCAGTCATTTGACGGCTTCTGTCTTCACCGTGCCCCGCCTCATTCTGAGATCATTTGTTATTCCTCTATCAGGCTAGCTCTTTCAGCAGGTCAGCAGAACCTGGCATTTCCATGTTCAACGGCACATCCCAGCTTCATCTCACATGAGCCACCAGCGGAACTTAGCAGAGCCCGGCACTGCCTCTCTCCTGAGAAATGACTTTCCCATCTGTTTTCCCCTCTGGCCGCTTCCTTTTTTGTCTCCTAAACTTCTAACTTTTCAAAACTGGTGTGTCTACAGGGTGCTTCTGTTAGGCTCTTTTCTGCCTCTGCTCGGTTCTGGGTCTCATTCTGCTTCACAGTTTGAAACACTGTGCCGTGTGCCCACTTCTCCTAAATGCCTAATCTCAGGCCAGACTTCTCCCCGAATACAAAGCTTCTGTTCACTTGGCTTCTCTACCCAAGTTCTCTTAATCTGAGAACTGTCCAGAACATAGCTCAGAACATACCTGACTAGGGCAGACCTGCTCACTACAAAACTTAGTCATCCCTGATTCTGCACTGGCTCTCACCTCCCGCATCCAACCCACTAAAAATCACTCCACCTCCAAGTATGCCCGGGATCTGGCCAGTTCTCATCACCTCCCCCGCTCCCACTCCTGTGCAGGCCATTACAATGGTCCCTGAGGTGGTTTGAATTGATAATGGCCCCCATAGGCTCATATATATGAATACTAGGTCCCTAGTGGGTGGAACAGTTTTGGGAAGGATTAGAAGGTGTGGTGGCCTTATGGGAGGAGGTATGCCACCAGGGGTGGGATTTGAGGTTTAAAATGCCCATGGCGGCCCAGTCTCTCTCAGTCTCTGCCTTGTGCTTACGTATCAGATATTAGCTCTCAGCTACTACTCCAGCACCACACCTGCCTGCTTACTGCCTTTCTCCCCACCATATTGGTCACGGACTCACCCGCTGAAACTGTAAACATGCCCCCAGTTAAATGCCTCCTTTTATAAGTTGCCTTGGTCATGATGTCTCTTCACAGCAATAGAACAGTAACGAAGACAGTCTCCCAATTGGACTCAATTTTGCCTTTACCGTTGTCAGGCTGTTCTCAATACAGGAGTCAGTGCTGTTGTGTTGATGTGCAAGTCAAGCCCAAGTCCACACAAGGACCACCCCTGCCACGAGCCACGCAAGCTAGATCATCTCTTCTTCAACATCCCCTAGTCAAGAGTCTCTTTCCCAGCAGCCACACGATCTTTCTGCTCCTCCTCAAACATGCCAGACTTGCCTCCTCCTCAGGGCGTTGGTACTTGCAGTTCCTGTTTGGAATGCTCCTCCCTCTAAAGCTGTGTTCAAATGCAATTATCTGACATCACCGTATTTTAAAAATTGCCTCCAATACCTCATCCCTTTTTCCTACTTCATTTTCTCTACAGTAATTGTCTTTTAATATCCTGCATAACTTAGTGACATTGTGTTATTATATTTCACACCCTTTTCTTTATAAGAAAGAATGTCCTATAAATCCTGTTTTATGAATGATTTCTTTTGTATTCTTCCTCACTGCCAGATTCCTAGTGCTCAGAACTAGCATGTACTAAATATTTCCATAGGAAAGCCCTGGATACACAGATGGATGAAGGATGAGGCAGATGGATGGATGGATGGATGGATGGATGGATGGATGGATGGATGGAGAAATGATGGATGGATTGAAAATGTGGATAGAAACTTACAGTGGGTGGCAGGCTTTATAGTTCAATTGTAGGACCCTTTATGATCCCAGAAAGGAAAAAAGTCACAGAAAGCTTAAGAAATAAAATTCAGCATTAAAGATACATAACTTTAATGTCTTCTCTGCCTGGCAAATAGCAATGATAGAGTCTAGCATTAAATAAATGGTATTTCCCCAGAGTCATTAGAATTAGGTAGTTTCAGCTTTGCCTCAATTATCTACAATTGACAAGAAGCCAGCCAGGGAGATTCTTGTGATTTTTAAGAGTCAAACTTGTCAGGCCATAGTCCTAATGCTAGAGAATGGAGCTAGAGAGGGAATTGACAGACTCAAGGGAGCTAGATTTCCCTTTGATGCTACCATGTGACAGATGGTGCCAACAGGCTCTTTGCTCACATTACCTCCTTAGATACTGACCATCCCGGGAAGCTGATATCACACCCTTTGCAAGTAAAAGAACTGAAGTCCAGAGGTTAAGTTATTTGCACAAGGTCTCAAATGCAAGGTAAAGTCTGCATTCAGACTATGTTTATCTGAATCAAAATTGGTAATTTGTACATTATCAAGTTATTTGAGACATAGTAAACCAACTGTTGACTGTCACAGTCCACACCTTTCTTCTAAGGCATTTATCTGGCTCGACAGACACAAGGGTGAGAAGATTGGGACAGCTAAAGTCAAGGTTTGTTTTGAAGTTAATGCTGAAAAGTTTCTGGAATAAAAAAAATGATAGGCTAACACTTCTCAGCTTACAGTCACACACACACACACACACACACACTCACACACATACTCACACACTCATATTCTCTCACACACATATTCACACGCGCACACATTCACAGACATATTCATACACACACACATATTCACTCACACACATCTCTGCGTATACCAAAAGCAACTAATACGAATGTTTAAACCTACGACACTTTTACTTTTGCCCAGGTCCCCCAGGGCTGGGACTGCTGAAGATGCGCTGCACGGTAACTCCAGCCTGGAAGACAAGAGATAAGTCTATTTCACTAGCATCAGCCTTGCGCCGGTCCACTCCCAATTCTCTTCCTTCTTCCCACTCAGTTTCTCCCTGGACCTTTTACTTGCTGCCCGAGGCCTCCACCCGGACTCATCCTACAGAAACCTGACCCACAGCGCTCTTCGGTTGATGTCATCAGACACACAAACCTGGTCGTCAATTCACTGGTGAACTCCCAGGTTGCCAGAGGACACAGTGTTTTCCAATCAGGAAGTGAGAGTGAGTCAGTTAACAGGTGCTTCTCCCGTCACTGAATAGTAACCACTCTCCTTTGATTTTACTCTCACAAAATTTGCGTTCTGATTATTCATTTCCGAGACACCGTTCAACCATCTCGCTTAAGTGCCAAGCACGTAAACATAAAAGTACGAGGCTCCCATGGGAATGTTGCCTACCTATGGGTCTGTGTCTCTCACCTGGACCCACCTACCAAGCCAACCACCTCACATTCATTCTAACCAGAGGAAGGGGATGAGATAAATACTGCGGACTACACCCACCACCTGAACTACATGTGTGGAAATTAAGAAAACTCAGGAACAAACACTCAGCGTCAGTGATTTCAGCATTTGGGTCTATCAGTAAGACAAGATTAGTGGGCGGAGTACCTGGGGAATACCTCATGGGAGAATATCTCATCATAAAAAAAGGATATTTAGAAAATGATTGATTTATTTGTGTATATGAACGTGTGTGTGTGTGTGTGTGTGTGTGTGTGTGTGTGGTGTGTTTAGAGGTGAGAATATCCCCCCTGGAGCTGGCGGTAATGCATATCGCTAACAACTGAATAACTCTATTAGACACTCTAAATGAGTGTGTAATTCATTCTAGAAGAAGAAACATCCTCCAAAAACATATTAAGGGCGATTAATTCAATCAAGACAAAGGAGTGGGCAGAAGTTCCTGTGATGACCAGAGAAACTACCTCCGTTCCTTTGTCCTAGGTTCTTCTCAACTCACTCACAGTAAGGAAGAATCACAGTTTATCCTGCACAAACCCTCTGTGAACCAGAAGAGGGAAGGACAGCTGAGCTTTAGGGAGTGTAACGGAGATGTTTATAAGTGTCATTTGCTAAATAAAGCATGGTAAATAACTGAAATCATGCCAAATAATGAAGAAAAATATCACCTTCCTAGCCACTGATACTTCCTACAAACTCGCCTTTCCCGGCCTTACCACACTCCTTATGAATTATATGCCATAGCCAAGTCTCTCAACAAGTCTTAGGATTTAACATTACTAGTAACTGGTAAGGCACTGAAACCTAGTTCTAAAGGGGTCCAGTGTGAGAGTTGACACTTCATGTTCACAGGGAGTATAAGTGGGTGCCCTCCTCAATGACTAAACTCCATGTCTGGATCAAGGACACGTCAAAAATCAAACTATCTCCTTAACTGACCTCCTACCATTCCTAACTTTTCAAAATCTGTATCACTTAAGAATTTTAGGTTGGGGAGGGCCCCGTTAATTTCAGGAAAACTAAGGAAGGCGCTCTAAGTAGCATGCAAATTCTCCTTTAAATCCACTACAATATTGATACAAATGAAAAAGGCCATCCGTCGGAGTCTCTTCAGAATTCTGTGCAGTTTCTGTGTGAAGGGGACCTGCAGGAAGTTGCTGAAAGACAGCTCCAGGTTTGGGAAATGCCATGAGAACACAGGAAAGAGAAACTAGTGGGACAGTGAAACAAGACAGGACGCAGTGCTTCGGAAAGACTGGAAGAGTCAGGAGGGACGGAAGACACCACGCAAACAATGCCTTCCGGACAAAAGACTGATGCACACATGAACTCCCTGAGACTTCCAAGAGCCAATCCAGACTGACTCCCAGTGCCTCGAGGGGAAGTGAACTTGAGCTCCCATCCCTAACCCAGAAGCTATCTCCAACTGATACCAGCCTGCAAGAAAAAAAATTACTTTTCTCCAATGGAGTATCACTAGATATACAAACCATTCTTAGGCAGGCTCCATGCCCAGCAGTAGATGGCCAGCACAAAACAAACTCAATGATACTTTTGGAGATTTTTTTTTGGTTTCTTAACACTTTGTTTGGACTTTTTTTTTTTTAATTTACTAGTCCTTTACTTATATATCTTATTTCAAAAAGAAAAGAAAAAACTTAATTTGCATTTAGAAAATAGCCCACAGGAAGTATGCAGGTGGAATGTGATAAGTGGATGCCATCTAAGTAGAGTCACAAATAATAATTAGGAGTCATCACACTGCAAGGACAGTTTGGCTTAATTGTGTTTATCTTGTAAATCTCTATTAGAATTTCAATCTCAAGTCTAATAAATATTGTCCTAGTCTTTTTGTCCTTATTATGCCTAGACTTTAATGTATTATAAGAAAGAAAATAATTTTTGCATGTTGAAAAAGAAAGGAAGAAAAATAAAGGAAGAAAAAGAAAAAATGAAAAGAAAGAAAGAGAGAGAGAGAAAGAAAGAAAGAAAGAAAGAAAGAAAGAAAAGAAAAGAAGGAAGGAAGGGAGAGAGAGGGGGGGGGAGGAAGAAAGGAAGGAAGGAAGGGAGGAGGGAGGGAAGGGTGGAAGGAAGGAAGGAAGGAAGGAAGGAAAGAAAAGGAAAGACAAGACTGAGACTGGTAAAGTGAAATGCTCTTGACTGTTTTCCCACGGTCAGGCTAATTTTCCTCCAACAATATCACCTCCCTTCTGAGGACCTGTCAGCACGTTGCTGCTTATCTGGAATAATTTCATTCACTCACCCCACCCTATTTTGCTTATCACCACCACAAAACATAATTATAAACCAAAGGCAAGCCCAGCAAGACTTTTCAAAATTAAAGTCACCTAGATTATATCAAGTTTCAGTGCATTTCTCTGCAGAAAGCTTAATCTTGTCCTTGGTTTCACCTCCTTAGATGTGTCCCGAAATAGATGGCAGTCCTGAGCTCATGAGACAGAAGCAGCAAGATTCTTAGTCTCCTCTCATTGTCCCTTTCTCTTGGAAAACAAAACCAAAAACTAGAACCTCCTTCAGTGTGTGATTACTGGAAGACAATGGAATTCTAAGCACACTTGATGCACCATGCCTAGGGTTGTAGACACTGCTGTAATTGTTAAATCCTGTAAATAATCAAATGAATAATTCCGACCAGGAAGACCATGACTGTGATCATGATCCTGACTTCCACTCTCCCAACATCCTTACATGTCTAATCACCCTATCCATAGGAGTTACCCCTGGGACTGTCCCAAGTGTTACAAGACCATTGGCGGGAAATCAGTTTCATGAAAACTGTCCCTTTACTTGTGTCTGAATTTCCCCCAAGAGTAAAATGTTGATTACATAATGATAGTGACCCCCCCATTGTGAAATACGAGTTGAAACTTCAATACATATGGATTTTCTAGTCAGCAAGAATCTAATAAATTATAGAGGGTTAAAAAAAATCCCATTTCTGCATAGGCAGAGTCAGAAAGAACATCTGCGCCCAGTTCGTACCAAACTGAACAAAGCTTGTTCTGGCAGGGAAACGTCTCACAACGATATGTAGAGGTTAGAGTGTCAGGCGGACCCTCAGAGTTGGGGAGGGATGGATCAGACAAAGAACACTGGGACTCAAGTTAAAAGCTGTCAAAATTACAGAGAGAGAAGAGATAGCCAGGCTTAACCTGTGGAGCTCGGTTATGGACTGCAGAGCTGCTGGCCAGACAGGGACCTGTATAGACTCTAACCTCTGATAATGAAAACGTCCTGCGTCATCGGCTTCTGCCACTGTGCTTATGGGATATGGCTGTCTTCCCTCTTGACATGTCCCACGCTGGGATTCAAAGGCTCTGGACCTTGGCTTATGCCAGTCCTTAATCCTGTGGAGACCTTGCCTGGTCCCCAGGGTAGCTCTCACTCTCCTCTAAGATGTTGGAGTCTTAGGCCTTCAGTCACCTCAGAAAATTAGCTACCTCACTTACTTACCTTCACTGTCCCCATTACTCAGAACGAATCCTGTAGTTGGATAATGTCTTGGCTGAGTTTAGCTCGCTGTAATTCAAGGCGGAGGTACCAAGCAGAGGAAAATATGTGTGTTTAAACAGGAACAGATATCAAAGATGAGCTGCTCCCCAGGAGCCAAAGCAAATATCAACACAGACAATAAGCCTGGCAGTCTCCGGTTTGTTATGTACAAAATGTTACACTGAAGTAAGTTATTTGACTTAGCCAAGCGTGGAAATACTCCTCGGGGAGACTTAGCATAGTGACTTTCCTTTTAAATACAATTGATTTACTATTTTGAGGTGCCAGACATGGTAGATTTTACCTGAATCGAGAGTAGATTTTTTTTTTTCAATTCTTATAAATATTTTTCAGCTCTGTCTGGGATGAAGCTAAGTGACTGGAAACGGTTGGATTCTTGGGGAAATTGCTACTCTATGATTTGTTGGCACATGCAGAGCAACCCTGAGACTAGGACCAGTAATTCCAGGAAGATTTTCCAAACTGCTCTACTCCATCCATGACTCATGGATTAGAGGTTCTCTAGTATTGCTAGGATGGGCAGCATCCCTAGCCTTGTCTGAGCGCCAAGCTCATTTTTTCATTTCCCTTTGATGTTGTTACCACTAAACGATTACGATTGACTGATATATGATGAGAAGAAACATATTCCTCACAGGCCCAGAGCTCTGTAGGAACGTGTGGGAGCACAGCACAGGAAGTTGTTCCAGGGTGTGAGAGACTCCATGCTTCCTCAGAATGAGCAGAGAACATCTCATAGAAAGTCAGCAAGCTAGCGAGGACAACCTCTTCCTCTTCTTGAGAAGCCATTAGTGCCATTACACAGGCTCTGCTCTCTGGACCTCAACGAATTCCAACTTCCGATAGGACCCAGCTCCACATGACCATCAGCATACAACATTGGGAATTAAGTTTCCACAATATGAAGTTGTGGGCGATATATTTAAACAGTGACAACCTTCAATCCTGGCACATCGTTTTCATTAGTTTCTTCAAAAGCCTTTGCTCACTAATACAATGCTGATTCCTTCTGGGGATCCCCTGGAGTTATCTAAGCCCCCTTTCTCTCTACAGATCTCTTTATTGCTCTGTTCCAACTCTAGCCCCTTGGATTCTCCCCCAAGCTCTCCTCACCAAGGCTTCAGCTCAAGAAGTCCGAATTCCACCTGCACTGACAATCTTCTTACTTAGACTCTCTCTCTAGGTGATGATCTGAAGTAGTGAGAATACACATCTCTTTCACCTCTGGCTTCTGGGTTTCCCTCAGTGTCCCATGGCCAGGGTTATAACAAGCCACTGACTTAAATATTTTACCTGATATTCTAGTTATATCAAACCAAAGGTCAATCTAGCTCTGCTACTTATCTGCAGTAGGAGAGTGTTTTAAAATTCAGCCCATTTTTCACCCAATACAAATATTATATAGCAAATATACTACTTTGGTCATTTTCAAAGAATGGTCCATGAACTGTCCACCTCAGAAGCATTTGTCAAATCCTGGATTTCACACACACAGACACACACAGACAGACAGACAGACACACAGACAGACACACAGAGAGAGAGAGAGAGAGAGAGAGAGAGAGAGAGAGAGAGAGAGAGAAAAGCTCGCTGATACATCTGACTGCCAATCCTATTCAATATAAATGTCTCAAAACTAAAAAAGGTTTGTCACTGTAATGACAGTTAATTAGCAAAAGACAGAGGAATCATCTTCTGAGCCCAGAAACCACTGGAGTAGACAACAGACAAAATCACAGATATTAGCAGTTCCACTTTTTAGAAGCCATGGCTCTCTGTGGCTCCACGAACCATTCTGGCTGTAGCTACTACCTTGGCATTTATTGCCACAGCTATGTACAGTGGTGAGATAAAGTGAGAGTCCTGGATGCTTCCATACAGAAGACTCTCTGGACAGCAAGCATCAAAGGCCAAAGCCAAACCAGACAGGAAACTGTTTGGCTGGAGTACATGTTTTCCATCAGTTCTCTATTTAAGCACTGAGCACTAGCAGGCATGCTCCCTGCTAAGGAATCCTCCCCAACGGGAGCAAGGTAACAACAATGCACCGCCATCATTTTATCCCCCGATCTTAGCGGCATTTGGAATGGGCTCTCCACAGTCTGGTTTTATTCTGAAGAAAACAAGCAGTCGAAAAGCACTTATGAAGCGTGAACTGAAAACAGGCATCTTCACGCTAAGGTGGCCAGGGGATCGTCAAGTTAGTCTACTAAAGCTAAGTTGCCCAGGTCTTTTCAGGGACTTGGTTTTTAGACCTCACATTTTGCTCATTCTGCAATTAGAGAAAGGTTCTCACTGCCTGAGAGACAGTGATGGAAGTGCTTGTCCCTGCTTGATCTAAGAGATGAAAGAATAAATCAAAGTGTATCTCACATCCTCAATCATTGTTTGTTCTCTATTTAAACCCACTTTTCACCGAAACCTGAACACTCTTTATTAGCATTAGGGACACCTAGAGAGCAAAGGTGGGGGTGGAATCTGGAAGAGGGGGGCACTACACACTCTAGACACAGGGACCAAAAGCCCCTGAGCTGGAACTGACCTGAAAGCCTCCTCTTGGAGGCCTAGCTTTCATGGTACCAGAAGGCACCGGGCAAGCTTCCAAAGGAGGGAAGCAAACGGTAGCCCTACCCAGCAATGACGCCTATGAATCACCACAACAACCAGCAGGGTGCAACAATCTTAGGGTGCAGCGTTGGCACACACACACGCTGGCAGTGATCAATAGCTCTTTAATTGGACTTAAGACCTGCTCAATAAGAGGGAAATAACACTGGAAATGATACTGGAAACACAGCCAGGTACCCAGGGCTAATGAAGTCAGGGACCATGAAGGAGAACCTACAACAGCCACTTAATTAAGTCAGCACAGTCCCTAACTTCATTCTGAATATGTGTCCTTATACCCACCGACATGCCTTGTCCTCACCCCCTCGCCCCCTCATCGAGGAATCTTCTCGAACAGGAGACCACTGAAGAAAACCACAGCCAATCAAAATGCAGTGCTGTGGAGCCCAGTCTCAACGGATACATCTACAAAACCACACCTGTACTTCGAGCTCAGAAGAGGGGATGGAAAGGCTGTAAGAGCCAGAGGAACAGGGAGTTGGCTGTCAGATCTTGTCTTCTAGAAGTGCCAGAGGCTACAGCCATCATGTCTCAGCAACATCGTTGCCTAAACGTTAGCTGAACAATGATGACACCAATGGCTTGATATTGTGAACAGGGGAAGCTCAGGAGGCCTCAACCCAACGCAAGGAACTACAGGCAGCTAAGGAATGCTGAGAGTGGAGAAAGTCTTCCCTAGGGAAGAGCACACCAACTGACCGTCCAAACCAAATGGTCTGCCCTGAAATTATATTCCTACAGGTAACACTATACAGAACGAACAGCTTGTATTTATGTATTTAGAAGCACACACAGGTAACAACATATATTAAGACACCATGAATTTGAAAGAGAGCTAGGTGAGAGGGCTATTTGTAAGAGTTTGAAGAGAGAAAAGGGGAAAATGGTGTAATTATATCATAATCTCAAAAAAGAAAAGAAAAGTTATGGACACAGAAGCAAAGCCAGATGAACTATCTAAGGCTTCCTAGGACAGGGTAAACATCTGGCTTTATTTTAAATGAAATTCAAAGCCATTGGGGACCTAAGAAGAAAAATGGGTAACTTTTATTTATACTATTTGTTTGTTTGTTTGTTTTTATTTATTTGCACAATCTGTCTGGATGCCTTGGAGTCTTTTCAAGAAGCCAGTAGTGAGGTTGTCATTTAAATTAGTCTGTAGACCAGTCTGGTCTGCAAAACAGTATGTTGCCACCTTCATGAAATACAGAAATTGAAAGAAAATGTATAGAAAAAAATTAAATATATTTAAGTTATTTGAAATTGAAGAAAAATTTAAGCAGAATGTTCTTTTTTATTTTTATTTTTTACACAGCAAAAAACGGTGTGCAAGTAGCTGAGGAACAAAATCCAAATGGTCTTTTACAGATACTTTGAGATCCACTGTAGCGATTCAGGCAAAGAGTGGTGGATATTTAACCAAAAGGGTGCATCAGGATCAAAAAAGACAATTATGTTACTGTCGTCCCAGGATCCCAGAACACTGAGAGAGAGAGAGTTCTGGGCAATCAGGATTAAGAGGTAGGTGTACCCAGGGATACCTGTGCCCACACTGGACCTGAACTTAACTACACCCTGGAAAGTGACAAGTAACGAGAGTATTTCATTTTTAAGAGTAATAGCATACATGGTATACTGTTGAGTTTAGGCACGGGAAAGAGGCGACCCTGGGTTTAAATTCTCTATGATCTTGGAAACCTTACTCTTCTCTAGTTTCAGATGCATCATCTTCAGAGTGAGGACGCAGTCTCTACCTCCTAAGGTGTTTGTTACAGTGACAGCTCAGGCCTCTTTCTGTGACAAAAGAGCTTCATAGCAAGCATGGGCACACAACCGCTCAGTTCTGAGGCAAATGGTGCAGACAAAGCCCGACACTATACATCACTTCATTATCTTTCCTGAAGTGACCATCAGAAATAGGGGCAGACAAGCCCACATTTCTGATGAGGAAAAGAAGGACTAATGTCTATAGGAAGTCTCTCTCGTGTGCTGCAGGTGAATTTGGCATTGATTCAACCATCTGCTCCCTGGTGGGAACAACTCATCCAAGAAGTCATGGAACCAATAAAGGGAAAACAGTCGCCCTGCTCTGGGGCAGTCTTCCCATATATAACACAATTGAGCAGGGTATAACACAATTGAGCCCGGAACTCAACACTAGGATAAAGCAACTGGGAGAGTCTAACTTCCATGATACCTGCTTAAAGGTAAGGTCCTCCATACCTCTAATCCTAATTCCTTCATCCTTCCTCAACATCTTCTTTCCCATCATCCTGACTTCCTCTGGGTTTTATCTCTAAGGTTCAGCCAATCTGACTTGGATGTGGTCATTTTCAAGGGCCCTTTTTCTTCTTCATTACTGGTTTTAATATTTAAATTCTTATTACTTATTACATTAAAGAACACAGGAAGTAAAAAAAAAATGAGTGTACTACATACTACTAAATCTCTTTTTCTATTTTGGCCTCTTATCTGCCCTTAACATATTTCTACATTATTAGTATTGTTCTCCATTTTTGTAAATAGGGGAAAAAAATCACATACATGGGAGAAAAACTTCTAATGCTGAAGAAAGATAGGTCTTCAAACTAAAAGAACATACCAAGAGAAATTAAGGGGGAATGGAGTAAGGGAATTCATACAGACGTACATACAACTGTACTTACATACACACACATCCATAGCTACAATATCAAAGTGTTATGTAGCATTTTAGTTTGTTTTCACTCAAAATTAAAATGTAAGATCTACTGAATGTGAGAAATGTCTTCTGAATTATGGAAAAGTAGTTACAAGTTGGGGACCCTTGTCTAAATCCATGGAGGCAGAAGTGTTTACTTTCCAAGGCTGTCAGGGTTAGCGATACTTGGAAAGATTTTATAGCATTTTTTAATCAGAAAACCAGAAATCCGAAATACTGTGACATATGAAAATTTTTGGCCATCATGTGAGTACTTTAAATTTTTCATATTTTGAGCCAGGCATGGTGGTGCATGCCTATAATCTCAGCATGTAAGAGACTGAGGCAGGGAAGATCATGAGTTAGAGATCAATCTAGGTTATAGAGAGAGATCCTGACTCAGAGAAAGAAAAAGTTTCAGATTTTTGGATTTACAGATTGGGAAATTTTTTTGCCTATAACCTCAATATTATGATATTTTAATTTATTGTTTCCACTTTAGAGGGATATTTAAGGTACTAATGCATTTTTAAAAGAAATATTTATCTGAAATTGTGAAATCTTACAAATCATAAACTTTGGATTGTGTTTCTCCCACTGAATTTAAATCAAATTAAATGTAATACTCGTTTGTGAAAATATATTTTGTGATAGACTAGATCAGAAATAGAAAGCCTTTACACAAAAGGAACAATGTCAATTTGGCAACTCATTGTTGATTCAAATCAGAAATGGACTGATGATACTTTCAAGTCATCAAGAATAAATAGGGAAACTTCTTACATGGGTTGCTACTACCAAAAATAAGTACAGCACTCGAGAAGCCTTGGCTCTGTAGCATGAAGTTAACAGGAACAGAGTATAAATCAGGGCTTGAACAAGTGAGTGTTCATGGGAAGGAAGCTGCCCGATGAAAAGCGCCCTCTGTAAACATCCTAGAAGAGGTCCGATTTAATTTTGTCCACTTATTTATTTAACTAGGCCCTTGGGTGGAACGTTCCTCCCACTGTGCCTATTGGCTTGATTCTAAGTGCTGAGAATAAAAGGTACCAGCCCACTGACAAGGGTTATGAGCCCCAGTTGGAAACTCAACAGGAAAGCTGTGTTAATATCACAGAGCTAGGCTATAGAATAGTCCAAAGAATGGTGTGATCTTTTGGAGGTAACAAGGATAATCAATAAAAAGAGACTTAAACCAGAGACCTTTACATTTCTTACTAATCAATTAGCACGCTTTCCTTTCTGGAGATCAATTTTCACAGACATCTTATTTCTCTAAAAGCCCATTTTTCTATTTTCTCCCTATTAAAAAGAATTATATAAATTATATAAAATATTACAAATATTTTTCTAGAACCTGTGGAGTTTCAGGTACAATGGGGAAAGGTTCAGATAAAGACACCTTGTTCCTTGCCATGGAGAGTGCCACCTTGTTTTAACTCATCACCACAGAGGACAGTCACCTCTGCTCAGGACAGCAAGAACATTTGCCTTTGTCCCTTTTTCCATATTAGGATGGTCTAAGGCACCTTAGGGAAATGGGCTGGTCCAAAGTGGTGATGGCTGGTTTGGGAGAAAGGACTCATTGTCTTCCAAGGTTTTCCTGAGAGAGCTGAGTGTCAAAGTCCACAGCAGGCTCTCTAAAGCCAAGGGAAACTTCACACAGGAGGTCAGCATGCCAACAGCCTGAGAGAGGAAGCCATGCAAACTAACCTCAGTGGACAAGCTTCTGATGCCAGTGTGGCCTTAGAAAAGGAACATTCTCCCATCTGAGCATGATCATCTGTTCCCTGCGACAAGATAACACTCATGAAGATCTGTGTGCCTCAACTGTCAGGTTGAGATCTTCACTGAAGCTAGGTCACAAGCGTGGAATGAAGTCCCATTTATATCCTGTAAGCTGAAAAGAGACACTCAGAGAAAGTCTGCAAGGAGAAGACCCAACCCTGAAAAAGATGCTGTGTTGCCTACTCAGCTTCCTGCTACTGCCCTGCTTGCTGGGTGTGGTGGTGCACACCTGTACACACAGAGTGCACACCTGTAAACACACCTGTAAGAGCAGGAAGCTGAGACAGTGGGTTTCCATCCGTGAATGATTAGTTCTGTTGATTTGGGCCTTTGATGATGCAGTACATGTGGCAATGTTATTTAGAGGAAAGCATCTATTCATCTCAAGTCTGGGTATAGAAGAGAGGGAGAAGAGAGACCAGGATTCCAGGAACCTGCTTCAAATGCACGTTAATATGTATTTGATTTCAGTATTTATTTCCTTTCATTTACTAACTCACTAATTGACAAATAGTCGTGGCAGGGAGATGCTGTATGAGAATAGTGTATACTGTTCCCCAGTTGAGGTGTACTAATTGCAAATCACTCTTGTAAAGCTTTTGGGGATGATCTAGAGCTAGGTACTTTAAAAGATGAAAAACAGGTTTATGCTTCTGCACCCAAAGATTTAAAAACACATCAGTGGTGTCCTAGATCCTTTTTCAATGCAGATAATCATCCGATTAACACCGGCTGACATTTATTGTCTATTTTAAATCCAGATACTACAGTGAGTTCTGTTCAAACAAGATAAGAAGACAGATGTTTGCCGGCAATGAAATCCACTTAATATGCAATACAATGTCTCCCATTACCTCCTAGACAGAATCCTGTTGCTATTCTGGCCTCTCTAGGGAAATTTTATCAGTGCGTCCCTGGCTCCAGGGATCCTCTTCCCATTGTCTAGTTGACTCTGACAACCTCACACTCTAACAATGAAACCTGGCATGATGGCCGCCTGGGTAGGGCAGGAGGATCACACATTTGAATCTAGCTTAAGCTACGTGGCAAAACCCTGCAGCTAAGAAAGGAAGAGGAAGTTGGGAACAAGAAAGAGAACAAAGTGGGGAGGAGGGAGGAGAGAAAAAGGGGGAGCAGGAAGAAGATCCAGTTTCTCATATACCCAAGACTGTGTAGCCTAATGGTCAAAGCTTGCGGGTTTTGTGTTAGGCTGGGTCTATGTCTGCCAGTTGTTCACTATGGATTGTGGGCAAGTATTTTAATTCATCTATGCCTCTGTTCCTCAATGATAAAAGCAAGGCTCTGTGGGGTAGCAACCCTCAGAAGGTTTCTGTGAAGACGCCATGAGCTGAACACCGGAGCACTTGACAAATGTTACGTCCACAAAAATAATAGCTGGATGTATCAGGTAGGCACCCTTGGACAAAAGACTGTTCCAAAGTTGGTAGGAGATATGACCAGGGAAAAGGACCAGGAAGACCATTCCATAGATGATATCACAGAGTCATAATGGCTCAGTGTCTTGCCTGAGGTCAGGCAGGTGGCCAGCAGCCACACCAGAACCCAGTTCTCTGCCACAGTGTCATTGGGACAAGGCACAAGAACTCAAGCTTCACCCTTCACTCAAACGCATATGATAGGTAATATCTACCTCAGTAATTGCGATTTTAAATTTCTAAATATTAACACAGGAATAGACCGACTTTATTAGCAGGACGTTAAAGATCTATTTTGCATATACTGGGTTTATATTAGAACAGGGCAGGGGTCTAACAATCACATTCCTGCCAAAGACTTCCAAGTGGCCCTTGTTAATGAAAAATAGCCTGGGTAATGCCCCAGGGTACCAGACCGCTAGCACAGAGCTGGAAGATGTCACTGCAAATGTTCAGACTGCCAGGTGCTGGTGAGCCACCCAGTCCTGCCCACCCCAGCTGCAGGAGGAGAGCATGTTGGACAAGCGGTGGGGACCCCAGAAACGAACCCTGTCACAAAGCGTCCACTTGGCAACTGGTGTCAGTTCAGCTTACCACGCCCATGCCAATATACTTCACAAACTCTCCTTCACCGCCTGACAATCCAACCCCTCTCATGGCGCTTGCCCTGTCAGCAGAAAGCTTACGGCCAGCACCACCCCACACCCGCCCACACTAATTTCTTGTAGCTTTTTCTCAATGCTCCCAGCATTGAGCATTGAGCATTTTTCTCAATGCTCAAAGCGGTCATGCTTCTGCCATACTCCCCCTTGCTCCTAGATTCTGTCTCAGCTCTGACTCTGACCTCCATCACCCCTAAAGCGAACTGTCAAAACCACTTCCCGGTAATGGCGGCCTTTCCGTGAAACCCACCTACATTCAGATGTAGATCTCTACACTCTGCACTCCAGAACCTTCTACATCTAAGGCCTCAGTCAAGTCTTCTTGGCTGTCCATTCATGATGCTTACTCTTTCACACCCTCACCTTGTCCCTGGCTAGCAAGTGTTCGGAGCTGGATAAACCCTAGTTTCTCAAGGAGTCAGAATGCCACAGAAGAAATCCATGTACAGAAGCTGAGAAGGAAGGCGATAAAAAATGAAAACACAGCAAAGACATGTTTTATGCCAGGCTGGCCTAACAATGACCATATTTTAACTCCATACTCTAGACACCATCAGTATGCACAATTATTATTATTAACACATTACAAAGGAGAAAACTGGGGAACAGGTGGGTTGAGTGGTTTATCCAAGACTGTACTGTGAAGCTGTGCACTGATCTTGATTCACCAACTCTTATTGCCCCTTTATAATAATGTCCCTCTAACCCCGCATCCCTAAATCCACTTTAATTCTTCTACCTTTGTGGACCAAAACATACTCCACAAGTAACAACTTTTGCACCAAATCCTCACCCACTGCTTTAAGAGCCAGAAATTAAAGATTGATTTGAGTCAGATCTCCCCCAAGAGTGAACAGCATGCAACATAACTTTGAACTTCAAAACATTCCTCGGATGGAGGAAATCATAGATGTTTCAGAAGGAAAGGTCCTTGGGTCACTCTTAGCTCAGCATTTTTCACCCCCTCATTCCTAAATCCTGACCCATAAACTAGAGCTATGTGCAAGCACACACATATAACAATCACTGTAGATATTGCTTTGATGAAATTAGAGGTTAAATATGTAATTACAGGATCACAGGCACACCAAGTGGTCTATCTCGTTTAATTATTTTGTTAATAACCATCTGGGAATTTAGGTCTCCCTCTCTGAAAAGGGATATTCACAATTTCAACTACATTCAAACTTAAATGAAAGATCCAGTAAGTCCCTCACATTCGAGTTGTAAGTAATTTGTCAAAAGTTGTGTTAATTCTGATTACATCAGAGTTTTCTCAGTCTTCCATCAAAATAGTCAGGGAGTGGAGGATAGTTATAGTTAGTTATAGTTATATAGATAGTTATAGTTATATAGATATATAGTTATATATGTAGATATATAGTTATATAGTTATATAGATAGTTATAGTTATATAGTACACACTGTTGTACAAGAAGAGGAGGAGGAGGAGAATTTACCTTTGGGATGAAGAAAGGTTTACCATAAAACACCAGCCAAAATTTCGTCCCCAAGAAATCTTATACTAGCACCACCCCTCATGAATTTTAAATAGCAAACAATGTCCACAAAACAGAGAAAGGAGCCCGATGCTCCTGCAGTCTTTCCCAGCATGAGATCTTTTTCTTCCCTTACCAAAAGAAGTCTGGCAAGAAGGGCAAAGGCACAGGCTAGAGATCTCAGCACGACCAAGGTGATGTCCCGCGTCTTCAGAACTTACCCAGCTTGGTCTGTTCACTCAGCACCCCACTTTGCCAGTTTGGATCAGACGGCGGCTGGGTTTTTGTTGCTGTTTCTGCTCTTTTGATCTCAAAGCCTCATGAAGATTAAACTGTGTTGAATGTGATGTGGCCTCGCCTCGCATGGGGTAGGGGGTAGCGGGAAGAAAAAGGTTCAAGTTTGGATTGCTGATTGCTTCTTGGGGAAAAATAAATAAGTAGTAAGTGGCTAGCAGGAGGCGACGTGGGAGACGTGCCTTGCGGATGGCAGGCCGGGAAGGGGCCCACAAACTTTCTCAGCACAGCTGTCCAGATGCGCTTCATCTGTTTTCCTGGCGGGTCACTGGCTTGGGCTGCGGTTGGCTGCCAAGCCTCTTCCCTGGTCGTCGATTGGTGGAGCAGCCCGCCACTCCTGCGGGCCCTGTCAGCCTCCGCCCACTGGGCCACTCGCATCCTAGCAAGGAACCTAGCTGGGGCGCGCAGTGCAGTCGCTGATGTGGCACTTGCGTGGCAGCGGGGTCTGAGGAGGAGCAGAGGAGAGGTCGCTAGAACGCGGAACTTGCCCCTGCCCTCACCCCTTTGACAGCAGGCCTTGTAAGTAGCTACGTTTAAACTGGGTGATCGCTGTCGTTTGGGGCAACGAAGAAGGACAACCTTCAGTAGCTCAAGCCACAGGCGTTTCCAAATAGAAGGGGTTGGAGATGCGCGCTGCCCACGCCTCCAATAGGGCGGTCCAGGCCCGCCTCAAGGATTTCCTACCCACGCTTTTTCAGAGGAGAGAAAAGTAGATGCCAAGAGTACAGGATTTGGGGACAGGATTCTAGTGAAGGAATACTGCACCTTTTAATGGCATCCGACTTCATCGGAAATGTGGTCGTTTCTGTGGAGAAGTCCTGGGTGGGTGCTTGAAAGAATGCTTAGGTTCATTTACTGTTGAGGTGGGTGGTACTTGTGAATAAAGCGAAAACTCTTGTTTAGGCCTGTGAGAACCTCAGAATTGCATCAAGTACGTTTTGATTCCGTGGAAGTGGCTGAAGGATCACCGGAAATGCGGTGGGGAACTGAGGAGATCTGCAATCAGTAGCCACTGGAATGTGGATTTTGACAGAAACTTGATCTCTTTGGAATAAGAAATCAAGAGCTACACTCAATGAGCTGAACACCAGGCTTTGTGCCAGGCCTCTTTTTACCTGCGTTATGTTGAATTCCTGCATCCAAATTATGACATAGATATCATCTCCATTGTCAGATAAGACCAAGATCCACACCCTATCCCAGCATGCCACAGATGCCTCCAGACAATGTATGTTGTATTACTTCACTAAGAGTCCATAAACTGATGTGTCACTTGTCATCAATGTGAGGGTGAGAATTTCTGGTGAATGCCTCTTTCTTCTAATGTCTATAAAGTTTTTACGACAAAGATTCTATTCTGTGGGCTTCTGTATTCACTATCTGCTGTTATGTAACAGATCACCATGAAGTTGATACCCAAAGCAGCACACACATATTATTGCACAGTTCTGGAAGGCACAAGTCCAGGCCTGGCTTGACTGGGTGGGTCATCTGCTCTGGGTCTCACAAGACTGCATTCAGGCAGCTGCTGGCTTTGTTCTCATCGGCAGGTTCTGGGTGGTGGTGGGGGACCAAATCTGTTTTCAGGCTGTAGCAGGTTCTTAGCGCAACTCATTTCTTTGCAAGAATGGGGCTGAGTCCCCAGTTTCTTTCAGGAGATCAGCAAGAAGGTGCATTTTGTTTCCAGGGTCTTATCTTAGTTAGGTAGTCCTTAAAAGCTAGGCAGTGGCGTTCAAAGGAAGCTCCCAAGAGTTTGGATTAAATATTCAACACTTGCATTACCATGGACCTACTCCAATGTTACCATAAATCCACAAACTGCCCTGCCTTCTTACCAAGGGGGACTATCTAGAGGATTCCCAACACTTCACCCCATGGCAGCAAAGGAAACCCGCAAAGGAACAGCCCTTAAGTGGCTGTACGAAGTCATTTGTGTCTTATGTTCAGCTTGCTGAATCATTTGTAAGCAGTCAATAGTGCACCTTCTATCATGGAAAGCTGCTTCACAATGGCTCGTCATCAAGGATTAATTAGATTTTCATAAACTGCCATCTACAGGCATCAGATTTGTTGATAGGGTTCTCAAGATAAAAAGATAAAAAGATCCCTTCTGTTTGCAGGAATGTAGATTTGTTTCCCCACAGCTAAGCATAATCAACACTCTTGGACTTCTCCATGAGCCAGCACGGAGATTCTGAAGGGCTGACAGAAGAGAGGGGACTCCCTAGAAATCTCAGCATCCCAGAGACCACATCATGGTGAGGCTGTAAGTTTTACTATTGATCCATTATCTCAGACTTGAAGGTGCGGATGCCCTTGCTTTAGTCTGAATCTAGAATTTCCCCCACAGGCCATGTATTAAAGCCTGAGAAAGTGGACCCGTTAAAGGAAAGGCCTGATAGAAAGAAGTTAGGTCACCGTGGAGCATGATCGTGAAGGATATATTGGGCCCCAGCCCTTTCTGGTTCTCTCTCTCTCTCTCTCTCTCTCTCTCTCTCTCTCTCTCTCTCCCTCCCTCCCTCCCTCCCTCCCTCCCTCTCTCTCCT
>CABHPQ010145050.1:25495-43911 GCA_902168405.1 Peromyscus aztecus
CCCTCCCTCTCTCTCCTCACTAGGCATGAACAGACTTCCTCTACCATGTGCTTCAGTTGTGATATTCTGCCTCATCACAGGCCGGAAAGTGACTGAGTCAAGCAACCGTGGCCTGAAATCTCTGAACTGTGAGCCAAATAAACTTCCTATTTTAAGTCACCTATTTTGTCATGGTGGGGGAAGCTGACGACAGAGTAAGTCACTGAAGTTCAAATAGGTATAGATATATATGAGGGGGAGCCATAGTAACTTGCTGTTTGCTCCTTCCATAGCCAAAGATGAGGGAAGGGGGAGTCCAGAAAAAAAGCTACTTTCATACTTTATTTAATAACCACATCGTTTCAGCCAAACACCAGTAAGAACTGTGGCCCACTGACATTCCCACGCATATCACACTCACAAAGGCCAGGGGGCATCCAGATGCTTACTCTTACCAGTCTATGACAAGGTAAAGATGTCAAAACTCCTTAACAAAACAATAGCAAATATAATGCAGCAGTGGGTAAAGAGAATTACCCAGAAGAACCAAGTAGGGTTTCCCCAGTGATGCAAGTCCTGTTCAGTACTCAGAAGCCAATCAGCATAACCCTGTTATAAGTCATAAAATATCCAGGTATGGAGACAAGCACTTAGGAAAATTCAGCATCATAAAAATTCCAGAGAAATGGGAATAAAGAGGAATTTTTAAACTTTGATAAGAGGCACGTACCAAAAAGCTTTTCATGTTTAATGTGAAAGACAAGATACATGCTTTATGATTACATTGAAGTACCATTTTTTTTTCAGTGACAGAACTGTGACACAGAGCAGGTAAGTGGTTGTTCAGGTTTAGGGAAGGTGTGGGGTGGGAAGGAAGTGGGTGTGGCTATAACAGGGCATCATATGGAATGTTCTGGTAATGGGAACATTCTGTCACTTGGCTGTGCTACAATGTTGCTAGGAAACAGCAAGGTAAGTCATAGTAAAGCTGAGGGAAAGTGATGAATGGACCTGTGCATCTACAATTACCTCAAAAATAAAAGGCTTAATTTTAAGAAAGTTTCCAAATCTCTCCCTCACTTCCTCCTAGGCCACATTTCTCTGTACAGAAGTTTGCTCCCTTAATGAAGCCCTTTCCAGAATGAAATTATCTTCCGCTGCTCCTGGGTGATGTCTTGGATGGAAGAGGTTGGGGGTTATTATTTTTTTAATTGGAAGTTTTGGGGTTCTGCCTTGACCGTCATGGAGAATGTTGTCCACTATTCTTTTAATGACAGAACCAGGCCAATTGTGTATAAAATGTATCATTGTTAATTGGTTGATCTAGATAGTTATGGCTTGATATATGTTTAAGAAAGCTGTCATAATTTTTTTCAATAAGCAATGTAGCATGGGCATTTTGTGTGAAATTTCAAAGATATGTACACATATATGCATTTACATATATATACACATATATATTTATTTGTATATATTTGAAATCTATTTCAATCCAACATTAAAGGGTATTTTCAGCATCTTTTCACACATATGCACACACATATACATACAAACTGCCCACTTTTTATATATGTAACTCTCCGATAGTGAGAAAACTGGCTCAAACTAATCTCATTATATTTATTTATGTAAATACATAATTAATACTCTTGAATTTAATGAATCTTTAACTGTTCCAGCTCAATCCTCAGTTCTGAGATATACAGACTAGCATGTAAACAACACACACACATACACACACACTTCTCTATACACATATCTCTTCATGGGCACAGATCAAATATAATTACTCTAATTCTTAGCCTTTAAGAAGAAAAGAAAAGATTGAGAGAATGAAAGAAAAGAGGAAAGAGGAGAGGGAAAGGGGTTACTAGTGGTTTTTGGACCATTCAGCATAAGAAGAGGAAGGAACTGAAAGAAAAGGAGAAAAGAGAAGGAAAGAGGGGAGGGATGAAGGGAAAGGAGAGAGAGGACGAGGTATGGATGGATAGACAGACAGAAATATCACAGCATACTACTATATCATTTCTTAAGGAATTCAAAACTGCTTCCCAAAACAACTACAAAAAAAAAAAAAGGACCTAGAACTTTGGCAAAAATCTAATATCACTTCATGATCAAATTCATGGAGGGGCTAGGGATGAAAGGAACATGTCTCAACATAATAAAGGCTGTATAAGACAAGCCTACAGTCAATGTCATGTTTATTGGAGAAAAGCCTGGAGCATCCCTATTATGGTTAGGAATAAGACAAGAGTGTTCATTCTCTCCGCTCCTATTCAATATAGTACTTGAAGTCTTACCCTGTGGTGGTATTGTGTTCCCCAAAATATTGTGTACCTTAATAAACTTATCTGGGGTCAGAGAACAGGACAGCCACAATATTAAACATGAGGATAGGCAGTGGTAGCATACGCCTTTAATCCTAGCATTCCAGAGACAGAAATCCCTCTGGATCTCTGTGAGTTCAAGGCCACATTGGAAACGACCAGGCACAGTGATACACACCTTTAATCCCAGAAAACCAGCCTTTAACCCCAGGGAGTGGTGGTAGAAAGGAGAAAGGTATATAAGGCGTGAGGATCAGAAACTCGAGGCATTTGCCCTGGAGAGGCATTTGGCCTGAAGAAGCATTGGGCTGGTTAAGCATTCAGGCTTCTAGCATCAGTTCAGCTGAGACCCATTCTGGATGAGGACACAGAGGCTTCCAGTCTGATGAAGCAAGACCAGCTGAGAAGTTTGCCAGGTGAGGTAGCTGTGGCTCGTTCTGTCTCTCTGATCTTCCAGTGTTCACCGCAATACCTGGCTGAGGTTTGATTTTATTAATAAGAACTGTTAAGATTCCTGCTACATTACCCAGAACAATAAGACAAGAGAATGGAATAAAAGGGTTACAAACAGGAATAGAAGAAAATAAAGTATCCCGACTTGAAGGTGATAGATTCTATGTATGGACCTTACAGATCCCATCAAAAAATAAAATAAAAGAACTTAGAGCTGAAATACATTCAACAAAGTATCAGGATACAAAATTAACACTCTTAAATTAGTAGTCTTTAAAAGAAATCAGAGAAGTAATCTTTTTACAACACACACACACAAAAAAAAACATGCCAATAAATCTCTCCATCTTGGGTTGGTAACTGGTTAGATTTGTTGTTGTTATTGTTCTTTTAATTCATGTTGCTTCTCTTCTTTCAGTAGACTTGCTTACAGTGTTCAGAAGACACTAGCTTGTAAAACAGTTGTGATATTTTTCTCTGCTAAACTAGTGTTCTAGTTAACTTTCTGTTGCAGTGATAAACACTATGATCAAAAGTTAACTTGGAGAGGAAAGGGTTTCTGTCAGCTTACAGGTTATAGTAGAAGTCAGGGTGAAACCTCAAACAGAAGACACGGGGAAGTGCTGCTTACTGGTTTACTCCCTCGCTTCTGGTTAGGTAGCCTTTTTGTACAATGTAGGACCCCTTGCTTATCAATCAAGAAAATTTCACAAACAAACCTGTAAGCCAATCTGATCTAGGCAATCTCTCAATTGAGACTTCCTCAGATAACTCTGGGTTGTGTCACGTTGACTGCTGAAGCAAACTAGGAGAACCAGTGTTCCAAATCCCAAGGCACATCTCCAGTTTGCCCCTGTGTATCAAGTACTGTCTGCAGCCATAACCACTACCCAGTAGTTAATTCAGCCTCATAATAAGAGGACTGGGTGGTTGCAAAACAGACACTTGCTAGTTACTTATCAGGGACTGAAGGGTCACCTATGGTACTGTGCGGACTGTTATGTTAGGATGAATCTAACGGAACAGAAATGAAAAGAACAGATAAGCAATCAGAGTGAGACTAGTGGTGAGCATTAAGTTGTTAGATGGGAAGTAGCCAGGAGAGACATACATAGGTGTGGGGAAACTGAGGCAAAGGGGAAGATGGGTGGATATATGGGAGTTTGGGTTAGTGGTGGACTAAAAATCAAAGGTAAGGATGTATACCCTGATACCATATACCAGGTCAGCCTCTGGGCTTTGGGAACTGAAACAGTGAGAGGAATGATTATAGGGAAAAGAAAAGAAAGGAAGGAAAAGTAAAAAGGAGAGAGAGAGAGAGAGAGAAGGGGACAGGGAGATACAGTGGCCTGAACTATATAGATAAATATCTGTAGGCAGGGTTGAGAACAGAGAGAAGGTAGAAGAGAATGGAGTTTCTGACAGATAAGCGCTGCAGGAGAGTAGGAGAGCTGGGTTAGAATACAAGAGATCACCGGGCTGAGTATTGATTTCCATTCCTTGACTTTTCTGCCGGTTTACCCTTGATCCTGGTCTGGACCGTACATACTCCATGTTGCTTTTAAGTGGTCAGTTCTCGTACGGGTGGCCATCCCACCCCTCAATGTACACAGACGTTTTTAACTCTTTTCTATGTGCTATGGAGAACTGAGGCAAACTCTGACCAGCTATGGTGTCTGTGTGTTTCCAGAGTCATGGGGCTGGTGCTGGTTGGGCAGTGCCCAGAGAACTGTTCAGAGTTTGTGTATAGTCTGTAGAGCTTTGCCTCTCCTGGCTGGGCGCTGAAGATGGCTCTGGCGGCAGTTGCTAGCAATCCCTTCCAGGAAAGCCTCTTTTGTAGACTTCCCGGTAGGAGTCTTTTGGCCCAGTTTGCAGTCCGTAGTCACAGCAGCAAGCCCACTGCTCTCATAAAGAAAGTTCTTGGGTCCAATGGTAGAAGAGGTTTGTTGGGGTATTGATCAAGTTAATCTGGGACTGGAGTGATAAAAAAAAAAAAATACGCCTTTTTCCTTTTAATTCCCAAACCGTCATCAACTACCCAATTGATGTGGCTTCTATTTCTTACCTGAAGTTCTTATTTTTTCTTAACCTGTGTTTTCTTTTCATTGTAAGACACAAAGTTATTCAGCTGTTAGCAAACAAAACAAAACTTCCAAGAGATTCTGCTTTCAGGGACTCTCTCTCTCCTCCATGTAACACGAGTCTTAAAACAGGTTGTAAACACCTTCCTTCCAGTTTGGTGAGACATAAAATTCCTAAGCACTTCCCTTGTGCTGTTGTCCTTGAATCTAGAAATAGGAAAACCTTGCTGACATTCTGGCTAGAGGAGGAAGTGGCTACTGACAGCCAATCATCCACTGAGCCTAAGTGGTCCATGGAAGCCTTTCTCTTTCTCAACGGATGGGTATCTCTCCCCAGACCTCTCTCTAGGGACCAAAGTGGATGTATAAATCAGATACTTGATTGGCATGACTGCAAAGTAGCTAAAGCCAGGGCAGGAAACAATGGTCTTTCCTGTGACCACAATACAAAACTGACCTCCAGGACAGGTGATGCTTCATCATATCCCTCAGGGGTAACACTCTCCTTATGATAGCTTGATATTAAACCCTCATTTTACACACACACACACACACACATCACCATGTTTAAAAGACCTTATGAAGGTATTGAAAAGATGAAAATATAGCTGTGTAAAAATAAAAAGATGCCACTCGATAGGATTAACATTTTGCTTTTTGTACTTTTTTCCTGTTATTTTGTCCTGTTTTGCCTTCCTTTATGTATTGTCGATGTAATGTCATTATCTTGTGTAAAGGATCAACAACAATGTCAGTCATGAGTAGTAAATTTGAGAAATTTCCTTTACAAAATAGAGAATCAAGATGCTCTTAAATCTGAAGATTTAAGTTGGAGACAAGAAATAAACAGGAAATTATTAGAGAGCTGAGGAATCCCCCTATACACTCACCCCCGGGAGGAAAATAGTGATAAAACAGTCTTATAAATTTCAAGCCCAGACTACAAAGTTGACCTCAGACAACTGGTGTCTACCAATATAATCAAAGTGGTAACCAACTCATTTGTCTCTCTCACTCATGACCCCTCATCTCCATGCACATCACTTTCATACCAAGTGTTGACATGTGTATAAAGGGGAAAGGAGACTCCGCCTCACGTGAGGAGAGTGAGCTCGGCCGTAGAGTGAATGGGCTCTGGCCATAACTCTACCTCCGCACCAACAAACACAGAATTTTCCAGACTTCAATTTCCTCAACAAGAGAGTAAAGGGAAGAATAATTCTGTGACCCTGATACCTCATCAGATAGCTAGGTGAGCCTTATCAAGGGGTGGACCCGTTGCTGGAAGAGATTGGTATTTGAGTCATTGGGTCAAGTGGGAAGAGTCTGCTCTATACATGTGAGTGCTGCCCACTTGGCTGAGGGTCCAGAGAGAACAAAAAAAGAAATACAAATTTAAAAAAAAAAACCTATCATTAAAAAAAATCGGGTAAAAGTAGAAGCAAAAACTATCTAGAGGAATAAAGGGGATTAATTGAAGGGAGAAAGGATGAGAAAAAGGAGGCTGGGAAGTCCATGGTATGCTTAAACTATAAAATGAAGTTGTATGAAAATGTCCTTATGTAACACGGCACCATGTACAAATGAAAACTTCAAAATGTTTTAAAGGCTAAAAGTATTGTGTCAATCAGCCTATAAAGACGTTGACATCCTAATTCCAGGAATGTATTGAGTGTGCTCAATGCAATGAAAGAAACTGACTCGATTTCATTTTGATATTTCTCAACATTAAGGATAAATTCAAGTCATTTTAAGGTAAACAGAACTGGGTCAAATATGCCTCCAAAAGAAACTCACCTCCACAGACAATGCTAATGAGTATAGTTCAGGAAGGAAAAATATCCCAGGGGGCTTATGAGATGACTCAGCAGGTAAGCGTCCTTGTGGAGCAGGAGCAACCATCCCTTGGGACGTGAAGGCCCCACAGAGCCTACCTTAGCAGCTCTTCAATGGCAGCATCTGTAATTAGACTTTGATTTTCTGTTGGAATCGACAATCTATGTGTTCGTTTTCTTTGTTAGTGTGCTAATGTTTTATATCAGATAAAAACTGTATCAAAACTAAACCGAAGCATTAAAATCATAATATAAACATCTTTTAGCTCAAGGAGGCCGGGCCCATAGAAGTTCATAAAGTGATGGCGAAGATGAGATGGTGGAGAGAGAGGAGGAAGAACAGAGGCAAGGTCTCTCTCTGTGAACGCGGAGCTCACTGATTCAGTCTGGATGGTCAGTGCGGTCCACGAACTTGCCTCTCTCCATCTGTGGTGGTTTGAATGGGCAATGCGCCCACCGGCTCTGTTACATGAGCATTTTGTCTTTAGTCGGTGGCACTGTTTAAGGAGGTTTAAGGAAAGGCAGCTTTGAAAGAGGAAGCATGTCGCCGAGAGCAACCTTGCCGTATTTCCAGTTCACCTTCCCTGCTTTGTGCTTGCAATTTCAAGACGTGAGGTCTCAGTTTCTTGTTCTGTTTGCCCCATGCCTGCTCCCATGCTGCCCGATATCTGCCCTCTTACCCCTGTAACTGTAAGCCAAAATAAACTCTTCCTTCTCAAAACAAAACAAAACAATTAAGGTAAAAAAAGAAAAACGCAATGGAAAGGGGCAATTCACTTTCAGAGAGCTGGGGGTAACTCTGTGTGCCATCCCTGTGTGTGTTGCCAGTTAGCCAAGGACATTTTTGCTCGATTTGGATAAAAGTCATGAAAAAATGCAGCGTTGCTCCCTTGGCGTTACCGGCTCTAGCTGCTGGCCACCCCGAGCACGGGCAGCAACTGCTACGAGCTCAGCCTGCGTTGCGGGAGATTGGAATCAAGGACAGCTGGAATATAAACATCCCAGAGAGGCTTCATCTAGACTCCTGCTACAGCCCAAGGGGCTGCGGAGCCGACTGACTCCATGAGGGTGAGAGTGCTGTACTTTATAAAGGAAAAGGGGAACTCATGCATGTTCGGTGTCTCTGGGTGAGGAGGGCCTCTGGGGTTCTTAAAGTCCTTCCGCGAAGCTATTGATCAGAACCATGGCTGACATTTCTGCAACCAAACCAAAAGTCTCTGTCTGAAACACTCATGGATGCCAGGACAGTCTTCTAGGATGGCTGTGAGGCATTTGAGGAACACACACAGACACACACACACAGACACAGACACACACACACACACACACACACACACACACACACACACGTCAAGTACTTTCTAGGTAGGGTCAGGACCTTCAGACTCAAGAGAAAATTAACCAGCAGCATCCCTGGTCCCAAGAGCTTTGAGCTTAGCCTGGCCATACTCCCTCGTTCTTTAGCTTGCAAACAGCCCATCAGGAGACTTCTCGACCTCCGTAATTAAGTGTGCCAGCTCCCGGAGTAAATCTGCTCTTGTGCATTTCTGAGTTCAGTTTTGAAGATGCATCATCCCTCCCACAAGCTCATGGTGGATGCCTTGGCCCCGGATGTTGGTGATGTTTTTAGAGGCGACAGAGACGGAAAAGTGAGGCATGGTTGAGGGAAGCAAGTCATTAAGAGTGTGTCTGTGGAGGGCATATTCTGCCCTTTCCACTCCTTACTTCCTGACCACCATCGCGTGGACTGCTCTGCTCCATCAGGCCCTGTTTGCCCCAGGAATGGACAACTCTTACACTAGGAAACTGAAATTGGTCATGCCAGGAACTCTACCGCAGTGACAAGAACGCTAATGCCATGTCCCTTTAGTTCTGACTTTCAGAGAACCCCAATACAAGGTCTCACTTCAGTGTGATAAGGGTTACGTTAGGTAATGTGTTAAGACATTCAGGGTAATACTCGGCATGTTCATTATTAATTTTCACTAAGTAATGGCTACTACACAAGTTTAATTATTTGGGATAAGGAAGTACAATTAAAGACAACACTGACTTTTGTTTAAGATGATCTGGAAGGTTGATATGGAAAGGCATTGTGGATGATATACAGGTGGCTCATTAGAAACCACATTTTACAGTTTCAGGAATTCTTTTAATCTTTTCAAATACCTTTATTATTTCTTACCATAGAAAGACATGAAAAGCAGATTGCACACTCCAATGAAATGCCAGAGTCATCCGGAGTGTCACACAGGTCATCTTGAGAAGCAGCCGTTCCAACTGCCCACTTCAGTCTCAACATCTGCAGACACCCCTTCCAGCTGCTGTTCTGGAGGAAGAACTGGGTCTCAGAACAACCGGTGACATCTGTCACTGAGATGTGGAAACAAAGCCTTATTCAGGCCCCTTTTCAATCAGGGGAGCCATGGGCGCGTCTCCATGTCCTTCCTTTGTTGAGTTCCTTCTGTCCTCCATTTTCTCATGGGATCTCACGTCCGTCCCTAGGCAATGTCTCTCATTTCTCTCCTTCCTGCCCTTGGGTCCCTGGAAGAGCATCAGAAAAGGGTGAAACGCACTAGCAACTGACCACGTCCCACGTTTGTCCCGACAGCTAGACAGAAGAACGCTCTGATCTTGCGGCAGACTTCCACGCCTTACTTTCTACTAACAAATTAACATCAACCCAATTTGACATATTGATAAAGGTTTCAGTCGTAAAGAAAAGAGTTTTTACTAAACTTTAATGTAAGGGCTGTGTGGCGAATGCAGTGTTTAGGAAGGACCTCCAACCGAAGCAACATTCTCCAGTAGATTGGCTGGGATGGGAGTGTTGGTGGTGTCATTTACAGTAAGTACTTCACTTTACTGAACACACACTATTGTTCTAGGATCAGAGTATTCAGCATTAAATAGATCCTACCTTCTGGACACTCCCCTATTCATGGAGTAAGACAAAAGCATCAGTACATAAGCTTAAAGGGAAATTAAAAAAAATAGCTGGTGGTTCACTAATAACTCCAATAAGGCTATATGATAAGGAACTTTGGGGGCGGGTTCTTTCATTTCGATGTCCCGGCCGTGTCCTTCAGAGCAAAACAAAGGCGTTGGTAACTGCCTTGTCTATGTGTATTTATGTATCTGCATAACATACAAGAGAATTCCTACTCCATGTTCTTGCTTGAACTAGAAAATTAGGAGTTTAGGGTCTGTGGAACACAAGCTAGTATGAGTGGCAGTCACGTGACTGCCTCAGCCCTTCTGGTGCAAAGTTATGGAGGTGTCTGGTTCAAGCAGTTGTCGTTTTTTTTTGGTTCCTCTAAGAATAAACAGATAAATTTGCTTCATTTCTATCCAACATGATTCCTTCCTGAAGGTCAGAAGGAGAAACAAATAATGGAGCTGAGATTAAAAATTAAGAGGAAATTAAAAATTAGACCAGCTCCGGGGAAGTTCTGACAAATGTTTTTCATTAGGCCCGTCACTAATATTCATGCAATCAAAATATATATTTAGCAGTCATGAATGTCTCTAGTACTTACCAGAGCAATATAAAAAGAAAAACTACAGTGGTGATTTTCTCCAGATTAGCTTTCCTCTTACCGAGATTAGATTATCTGAAAAACACTCATCAATAATGATCTCACAGAGGCCAACTACAAACAAGCACAAGATCAAGCCAGTCAATGGATGGGGGAGGGGTTCATAAAGCCCCGCCCCTAGGTGAGGAGCTATTGACAGCTGATGGTTGTTGGAGAAGGAAGAGTCAGCTTTCTTCAGGAAAGTCATCCCTCAGAAGCTGCTGATGCTCCAACAGTAGATGGTCACACACACACACACACACACACACACACACACACACACACACACACAGCACTAAGTAGACTCAGGGGTTTTTTGTTTGTTTGTTTTTTTGTTTTTAAGATAGAAAGAAAGAGCACAGAAAACTGGGAGGAAAAAGTGATTGGGGAGTAGAGAAGGAGTTGGAGGTGAGAAAATGGGGTAGATTTGATCAAAACACATTCTATGCATATAGGAAATTCTCAAACAATAAAAAATGCTTAAAATAGTAAACCTAAAATGTAGTAAGACTGATACTTGATGATGATACAGCTTTATGGATATGTCATAACCATTGGGCATATTCTTTACTTGGATGGATTTTAGAGTGTGTGCATCCTATCTCAATAAAGAAGTTGGAAAAACTATCGGAACTATATTTTTTTCTTTAATTTGGAAATCATAATAGTCCAGTTTGAGTTTTGATACCAAAATAGAAGAATTTAGACAGGCATGTTGGCATATGCCTGAAATTCCAGCACTCAGGAGGCTGAGGCAGGAGAATCAAGTGTTCGAGGACAGTCTGGGCTATATAGCAAGCTCCAGGACAGCTGAACCTTTACAGCAAGATCCTGTCTCAAGAGAGGAGGGCAGGACAAGCAGAAAGAAATGGAACAGAAGGATGAGAAACAGGCGGAGGGGAGAGAAGGGAAGGTAGGAAAGAGAAAGGAGCGGAAGAAAAGAAAGGAATTAATTATAATCTAACATCACTGGCAAAGAACAGGCCACAAATGCAGCTTTTGGCTCTTTTCCTGCTCTGATTTGTAAAAATATTAAATCTACATGTGAGTGCAATTTGTTCTTTAAACAAAAAGTAACACAGTCAACCTTTCCTAACCACGAGTTCCACACCTGTGAATTCAACAAACACATTATCAAAAATACTCAGGGAAAATTGTCTCTGCTGAAAATGTACAGTGTTTTTTCTTGTTCATATTTCCTAAACAATAAATACACTGTAACAACTACATCCATAGCTTGTATAGTAAAAGTAATCTAGATAAAGACTACATGTAACGTGTGTATATTTTCAAGAAATAGTATGACATTTTGTAAAAGAGACTTGATCATCTTTCAATTTTGATATATTGTATCCTGGCATATTTGCTAAAACCAATAATTTAGAATCTCTTTCTCTTTCTCGTTCTCTCTCTCTCTTTCTCTCTCTATTTCTCTCTCTCTCCCTCTCTCTCTCTCAATAGCTCCCTTTCTCCCTCCCCCTCTTTGTGAATGTGTATAAATTTACTGACAAATTCCACTATTTAATAGATATGCTTTAAAATTTATTGCCAAACATCACTGTTTAATGCAGCTAGCTTAAAACTACTATGTGGATTATTAAGCAGGGAAATGTTTAAAAGAATATGCATCCTAAAACTTTGATTTTGCACTGACATTTTACAATATACTCTATTTAGAGCTGATATGAAATAGATATTATTAAGTTATCATAAGAAGTACTGAGTGGTGTTTTCAAGGCGCTTATCATAAGCTATGAATGAAGAAGTTAGTCTTGGCCTCCTCAAAACTGACAAGACAAGGGCTTTGGGCTCCCCCATCCCTATGGCTTAAATAATGACAGTCCTGTTCTGCCACATACCGAAGAGGGAGGGTGCTTGGTTTGAAGGCACAGGTGCTGTTCAAAGGATTCTGAAAATTCCTGTATTTTGGAATGAGCTCCTCTTTGTGATCCCACTGGCTCCTTGAATGACCCATCCACCGAGCATTTTCTGTGATAACGCATGGGAAGATGGCTTCGGGATCCCTGGTCCTCATGAGAATGTCGTCTAGGGTGGCAGTCGGGTGGCGTAATGCTGGAAAATGCGGGAAACTAGAAATATAGAAAAAAATTTAAGTTTACCTCATAATGGGTATGTACAATACTAACCCAGAGATGGGATACATATAAAATAACAACTAAAGAAAACATGTTTTAGGAAAATTTTATCTTCTTTCTCAGTAAGAGCTTCTCCTGCCATAATGCGGCAGAATCAGTGGTTAAAATATCATGTTGAGTATCTCCAGGTTATGATTATTGCTTGCTCTTCTACCAACAGGACAGTGGAGGGCTCCAAGCCTGGAGTAAAATTGCCAGAATAATCCTTTAAAATTTTTAGTGATACTACAAATGTTTCAGAAATAATGTAAAGATGAATATTTATGGACTTCTAAAATAGAAAATAATAGAGGAATTACGAGGAACAATTAATTTATCCTATATATAAAAATCACCAATACATATCAAAAGTAGTATAAAATTAAGCATATATGAAAACTTTAAAATGTTACACATTATCAATGCCTAACAAATATCCAGAACATACACAACTGTAGCAGGAATCTTAGAGAGTCTTATTAATAAAATCAAACCTGAAGCCAGGTATTGGGATGAATGCTGGATAATCAGAGAAACAGAACAAGCCACAGCCACCTCGCCTTGCCAGTTCCTCAGCTGATTCTGTTTCCTCAGACTGGAAGCCTCTGAGTCCTCATCCAAATGAATCTCAGCTGAACTCCTGCTAAAAGCCTAAAAGCTTAACCAGCCAAAATGCTTCTAGTTTCTGGTCTTCACGCCTTATATATCTTTCTGTTTTTGCCATCACTCCCTGGGATTAAAGGCTCACTTCTCGGGATTAAAGGCGTAAGTCACCATGCCGACTGTTTCCAATGTGGACTTGAACTCACAGAGATCCAGAGGGATTTCTATCTCTGAAATGCTAGGATTAAAGGTGTGAGTGCCACTGTTTTCTAGCCTCTGTATCCAGTAGCTGTCTGTTCTCTGACCCCAGATAAATTTATTAGGGTGCACAATATTTTGGGGAACACATTACCACCACACACAACCATATCATGAAGGCTTCCAGACATGGAGATCATATAACGACATCAATGTTGAAGTCACAATTTGAAAATAAAGGACAGGGTTCAGAGAAACCAAATTTCCTTAAAGGACCATGATGCTCTCTCAGTTTTTCTCACACTCCAGCCCACTTCAGTGTAGACTTTGTACTGAAGACATTTATCTCCGTGTTGCCAAATTCTGCACACAGTTTAGTTTATCTCTGTCACTGAGTTGTATTCAACTTAAGTTTCCCACGGGGCCCTTTTGGAAACATTCTTCTCTCTCCCTTCAATCACTGTAAATCTTTAGCTTCCTTAGATCTTTCTGTCATAGCTACTCAGATGTTTTGTTCACTTACCCCATCTCTTGAGTGTGAGGTGCCCCCAAGGTTCTAGATTAGTCCCTTCCTTGTCTTTCTCTTTTAATTCTGCGCTGTCTCCCTACACCTGTCTGGACATCAGTCTCTAGCTATAATCCTAATTTATTTCGTAAATGCTGACTTCTCCCCTGAGCTGTCTAGTCAACTTCCCATGGTGTTCCATGGGCTCTCAAACTGACATATATATCTGAGCTACTCTATAAATCTATAGAAAGCCATTGTTTTGGACCAGGGGTGGGAGCCCACAAAGATTCCAACTTGTGGTTTGACTCAAGGTCAGAGAGTCAGAGTTTATGTTGCTCTCCAAGGCTGCATAACAGTGTGCAAAGGCATGGTTACCAGGTGTCTTATATTTCAAGGCCTAATCACAAGATGCTTTGCCGTGGGGTGTGGGTACCAGGTGTTTTGAAGGGTCTACACTTGGTTGTACGTTGTGCTTTGATCTTGAAAGGGGAAGGTCTTTTGCCTCTCCCCTTGCTAGTATATAAGAAGCCCATTAGAAATAAACTCGAGGCAACTGGGTATCGACCCAGGACCCTCCTGAAGCTATCCTGTGTCTCTTCTCTTTTTTCTTCGTCTACTTCTATATTTCCTATCTAGCATTTCTAAATTCCTCACTCATCCCTTCAAGGGACCCTTCGATCGGTTGGGGCTGAACCCCAACACTGAACCTCAACAACCAGGCTTCTGAATTGGCTCCCAACAGATCAGGCTAAAATAAAAATGGAGTCACCCATGCTAAATCTCCAAGTAGTTCAACTAAGAACCCAGAAAGAATGGGACAGCTGAATTTCCCAAGCAGGCTGGTTTTGACGGGCATGCTGATGAAGTAGCCCCTGGTTTGATCCTTATGCAAAGATCAAGACCTAAAGTATCTTCACATTAACCAGTAAGTACTTTGCCTGCTGTTTGCCACCCTGGCCAGCCTTTTAAGGAAAGAAACTTGGAAATAATCGAGCAGACCTTCCCCTCCCCCTCTTTGTTTCTGCTATTGTCGTTCTGTGTCTTTAAAACCATCTCACCCCATCAGGACATGCGTCACATTCTGTAGAACGCAGGCAGAGAGCACAGTGATGGATCCATTAGCAAATCCCTTCTCGGTAGAGTCATCAATTTGAATAATATTCATGCACCAAGCTTCCGGAGCTAAGAGGGCCAGGAGAGAGTGCATTAGCACCTGATTTCAGAAGGTGAGAAGGAAAGACATGTTGGAGAAGACAAAGAAGAGTCGCCTGTATCTTTCCTCTTCCAACTCTAAGCAATGTGCGGCCTTTGGAGTGGAGAAGGAGGAACTTAAACCAAGGCCTTTGACTTGAAACTCAGTATCAGGCCCCTACAGTGAAACCCAGTGCCAGGAGCCCCGCAGCCCATGCCCCTAGGACAGTGCACACGGATTAAACCTCTGGAACCATGTTAGACAGGCACCAAGGCAGCACCCCTCCCTTAACTATGAGAGTAGGGGAAGAAGCAGCCGGCACATTGTGGAGCAGGATAAAGTTACTACAAGACTGTGCATTGTGGTTCAGGGCCAGGGACTGCTGCCATGAAACTCACCCCAGACAGAAACTAAGGTTCTAGATTTAAGCCCAATCTTAGAGTATAAGCCTCTAGGCATCCCCTGGCATCTGGTGGAGATCTGTACACAGATGGGCCAGATCTATGTTTCAGCTTATATCCTTGCCAGGCATGGAGTAGGCATGTATACCTGCCTATATCGAGACTTCCTATCTTTGTGGCTATAGGACCCAGGCTAAAGCTACCCAGCTTAGCATCAGTCTAGAAAGCCAAGGGACCGTATTGACAAAACTACCTACAATGTCCAACAGCACACAGGGAGCAAAAATATGTTTGCTAGGGGTATGGATGGTGTGAAGACAGATCTGCTTTAGAACTCAGTGACAGACTAGTGGTCCCTACAACTAGGCCAGTGCCACAGTCAGAACCTCTGCAACTGTCCCAGTGCCAGAGAGAGACAAGCCACCCAGTCATCACTACCTATAGCTGGTTATAACAGTCTGGAGTGATGAGTTTACCTCAGCAACTAGCAGTAGATAGCAGGGTGACCTTTTGTCTTGAATGGGTGCTGCACTGTCTCAACAGGCTTTGGGCTTGGGTTAAGGGTGTGAGGCAACATTCTAGTGTTGGCGATCACATAACTGCTTATTGCAGTTTTTTGGAAAGTCCAAACACTGTGACGTGGAGAGCATACTTCCACTTAGGGAAAGTAAACGGAGGTAAGCGCCCAACTGTGCCCCGAGAGCTGGAAGTTGCCCTTCCGCAGTTAAATTTTCCAGGAACCAGGCAGACTCCCGCAGTCTAACTACAGGCCAGGGACTGTGGACAAACCCTCTGATCTACCTCAGCCAAGGTGGAGGCGGTGGGACCGCAGCACCTTTTTATAAGGTTCTGCTTGATTCATGCTATGCCCATACCAATTTAGGGTTTAGAACAAAACTTGAGCTTGGGTTTCCCTCTAGTGTTGAGATATATTTACACACCAGCAGTGAGGCTTTTTTTTAACAATTTCCTAGCGCCATCTAGTGATAAAATAGCAAAAGTAACTTTAGGTTTGGGAAAAGAAGCAGGCACACAACAAAAATAAAAAATAAAAACTATACAAGGCCATGTCGTACGTAGTACCTGCCCCCTTGACTTGTTCATACCATGAGTTAAATGCACACAGAACGGGCAGATGCACACACAGATGAAGGTGCCACAGGACCAAGGAGTTGGCTGTGAGATTGTGTTTTCTAAGAAAGTCAGAAGCTACGCCTGTAAAGTCTCACCAACACAGCTGTCTAAACAAGAGCTGAACAAGGAGAACACCAACAGACATGCTAATGTGGACAACGGGAAAGCCCAAGAAGCCTCAACCCTACACAAAGAGCTACAGGCAACTAATGAATGTTGGGAACAGGAAAAAATGGTCTTCTCCAGGGGTAAGCCCACCAACTCGTTATCCAATACCAATGGTCCGCCCTGAAAATATATACACAAGTAACTTTATAAAGACTTATCGGGTCGTACTTATGTATTTAAGAATATATATATATTATATATATATAGATTATACATATATATTATATATACATAGATTATACAAATATATATAAATCAGCAATTAATGAAAAAGAGGCCATCAACTTGAAAGAGAACAAGGAGGGGTGTATGGGAGGACTTGGAAGGAGGAAAAAGAAGGGGTAAATGATATAATTGTATTATAATGTCAATAAATAAAAAATATTTTTTAAAAAATGAGATATCTAGTGCCATAAATGTTTATGTTATTCATCAAGATTATAAAAAATGGTCAATGATTACATAAAATAACAATGTATCTTTTGGGTTAGCCTTAAAAAACATTTAAACAATAGCCAACACTAATAAGAATACAGGACCCAGCTTCTTGTACATAGGACTATCAATGTGTAGAGCATTCCTTGAAAACCTGGAGATATATTTGTCAGCAAGCTGCTTAGATCTGGCCCTTGGGCATTGTTACAGTGTGACAAGCTCTAGACCGATGCTCCCGGGAACTCAGCGTGTGACTGTATTCAGCAGTAGGGCTTTACAGAAGCCATCTAGCTAGTGTGGCCTTTAGCATGAGCCCACTTCACTGATCTCTTAGAAGAGGAAGAAATGTAGGTGCACGGAAAGACAGAAGACAGGAACTGGCTTGCCACAGAGAAGCCACACAAAGACCTAGTAAGGAAGGCACCACTGCAATCAAAGCAGAGGTCTCCTAGGATCCAGAATGCCAAGAAAATGAATTTCTGATGTCTATGCCACCCAGTCTGCAGGATTAACCAGGAACTCATCTCTCTGGAATCTTACTCTCACTCATCACAATGGTTAGCATTTTAATGCCGCTGAAGTCCCTGAAGTAAGTCTGTCTGCCAGTCTGTTTTCTGTGGGTCAGTCACAGTACTTGTTGCTGTGGAAAAGTGGAGAGCAGGGAGGCTCAGTGTCTGCCTCTTCCAGTCAGGGTTTGCTTAAGAGACGGGCTTGCCACAAACAGTACACATGACTATTCTAGCTGAATGCCACACATCTTAAGGTACGCTTGTCCAACCTTTTGGCATTGCAGGACAACGTCATCTTCAAAGTTCATGCTTGGGATCTCATGATCAAGTTACCAAAACAAAAAATTGGAAAATAAATACCTCAATGTCTTAAGTAAGTCTACAATTTTGTGTTGGGTGGCATTCACAATTGTCCTCAGCTGTATTCTCAGACCAGAACATACAAGGGGAAAGAACAAAATATGACTATATGAAGCAATAATAAGGTCAACTATTTATATTTACATGGATCCGGGGACCTGGATGGGGAATCAAGGAGACTTCTCTGAATGTGTGGTGACTGAGTTATAATATGCAGAGGCTCAGTGGGGGAGAATACAGACTGCTTTGTTCCTGAGGATGAGCCCCACTCATGGGTAGGGACACTGTCACAAAAGGAGCTTGCTGGTTGGCTAGGGAGTAAAAACAGCCTAGGAAGGGACAGAGGACTGGGGTTAAGAGATACAATGAGATTCCAATAGGGCTGTAGTGCAGGTGTGCAATGATAATGCAGCCTAAAACCATCTAAGGTTTGCTGTGTGATGTAAGGATGTTTTCTTTCTTTTCTTCTCCTTTTGTAGTCTAGCAGTTCTCTTCAGCAATGTTTTGTGATCACTAA
>CABHPQ010145051.1:0-13262 GCA_902168405.1 Peromyscus aztecus
CATCATCATCATCATCATCATATTTTTAAAAAAGAAAATATAAATGTGCTCTCTGGAGTTTTCTATTTTGGCCTTTATGGATTCTGACCCATGGCTGCCTTACCACCTGGCTGCTCCTTCTTTTGGATTGGTACTTGCAGGTGTTATCTAGAAGCTGAGAAAAGGCCATGAAATTACATTTCATCACAGAAAATGGCTTTTCTATAAAGTCTTTACAGAACATGGCTTTCTCAATTAATATGCACAAAGTTTTCTTCATTCTACCTGTTTATTCACATATAGGTGGGCATTAGGACTTTATACCATCATTAATCAACATTAAAAACATTGCTTGATATCCACATAACACCAACTCTAATTAAAGGCCCTGGGATAAATGGTAACCAGTCATGTCAGGAAGAGCATAGGGAAGGCGATCTCTCTTGAGATGCCAGCTTCTTCCTCTTGATCTAAACATGTCACAGCCTCTGAGTGTTTAAGAGACAGTTTCTGGCATATGGCACCAAGCTCCCTACACAGCACCTGATGGTATAGACAGTTAGGGGTTCCATCCCACATTGCTGTAGAGGCAAGAACAGGATCCACACTGAGCCCCCCAAAAGGGAAGGTTTTCTGATCATGGTATTGTGAGTAAAGAACACCATGGGGGAAGTTCAGTCCTTGGATAGCAGGCTGGCTATGCAGAGGCAGCAGCTCCCCAGTGGATAATCTTCCCTCAGACGCTCCTGACTGAAGTGGAAATGATGTCTGAGACTGGAATAAGCCAGTCGATGAATTTCTTCTTTGAACTTCTCTGGGAAGTGGCTCTGAGACTTCGAAAATCTTCAAAGACCTCAGCCCATGAAAGCAATAGTTGATTTTTTCCTCTTATGTTGCCAGAGTTAGCGCAAGGTGCTCAGAAAGGAGTAGGAAAATTCTCCTAACAAAAGACCTAGATAGTAAGAGGGTGAGTGAGACAGGAAAGCCAGAGTCTGCTCTTGAGGAAGTGCCAAGGAACCAATGAGGGTCAACGTTGGTCATTGTTTGTGGAATCAGACGGCAGCAGGAGGGAGGGGCCAGAGCGGGCTTTTGGGGTTCTGGGTGGAGAAGGAAAGAAAGGGACAGGATAAAAGACTATCTCGTGGACATTGGGGAGCAATGAAATGCCCCGAACTGCTTCATCTTTGTACATATCCTGAATGCTAGTTTTGAAACCACAGCAGTGATATTAAAGGCATAATACTTGGTCAGTCCTTAGTAGGTTTCAGATATTATGAGTTTGCCTGGAGTATCATGGCTTAAAATTCTCACTATGTATCCTGTGTGATTTGGTCAACAACTCCCCATTGCTTTTCAGAAGGAAAAATAGACTCAGAGAAGTCAGCTAACTTGCTCAAGGAACCCCATTTCACTGCTACAAGAATCGGGAGGTAAATCTGGGTCTACCTAACTCCAAGGTCGCCCTTTGAATCATCTCTTGTCCTCCTGATCTCTTGTTTTTGTTTGTAAGGTCCAAAGAAGGACCTGATGGTTCTAGATTCTGAAAGAGTCAAACACACTTGGGTGGATTCTTGTGTTTCTGGTGTCCAGAGTCCTCAGTTTTCTGTTGCAAAGTGAGCGTGGGCTGCTTCCAGTTGTCAGGCTCTGGGGATGAGGCCATTCCATTCAGCCTTCTGCCAGGGCCAGGAGACTCTCCTGAGCTCTTCTCAGTGAGAGTTTTGGATGCCTTTCTCTCTCGGCTATGATGGTTCCTTCATCCACCTGCCCCACTGGCACTTGAACAGGAAGCAACTGTGAAAAGGGAAACCGTGCTTCCAGGCAAAGGAAATGCATGGTCCTTGAGTCAGTGCAGCTCTGACAAAGGGAAGGAGATGAGCCAAGGCGGCACCACATGTGCCCACGACTCGCTGGAGCCCAAGGCCTCTTGTCTGTGAGAGTGGACTGTGAGTTGTCAGCCTCAGCTGCTTGAAGGACGCCAGCTAAGCCCGGAGCACTACAGAGTCAACAGTTGACTCAGACACATCCGGGATGAGAAGGTTCAGCTTCCAGACAGCACCAAGCTGAGGCCATGGTTGCTGAAAGCAAAGAAATCACTGCTTTTGATAGCAGAACCCTCATGCTTCATCTCCTTACCCACTGTAGGAAGATCTGAATGATGGACTTGGACTGCTGTGTCTCAGCAGCATGTTTCAGCAAGGTCACTTTGGGTCTTGAATCTGCTAGAGACCCATTCACGAGCCAGTCCGTTGCTCTGAGTGAGTAGGCAGTGTGGCCTGTTCCCTTTGGGTTACTGGTAAGGATGCCAAGCAAATAAGGAACCTGAAGACTCCAGCTAATCTTTTGACTTGCAGGGTCAGGAGTAACAGATTGCTACTGCTTTTCACTGGAAGAGACCAGACTGGATTTTTCATTCCTTTCTCTCTTTCCTCTTTCTTTCTTCCTTCCTCCTACCCCACCCCCTTCTTTTTCTTTTTTTCATTCTTTTCTTTTTTATGGTGCTGGGAATTGAACCAGTGAGGGACTCCTGAGTTCTACTATTCCCATTAATTACATACTTTTTACTTGAATTGCAAAATCATGGGCTCCCAAGTGGCCTTTTTTCTGCACATTTCAGTTTGGTTAAGCCTGTGTGCCCCATTTCTTCTTCCCCATCACTCCACTGCTTGCTTGAACCCTTCCATCCCCAACATCCCCTCTGCACTTTATTTCACCTATATCTGATTAGAGCCCCTCTCTAAAAGCATCGTTCCCGTCAATGGCCTGGTTCCAGGTTTCTGCCTTCCACGTGTACTTCCTGTTAAATACACAAAAGGTTTGAAGCTAGGACCTTCATTCAAGGGGGAATCTGTGACATTTGTCTTTGGGGGTCTGGGTGACCTCACTCAACACAATTTCTTTTTTAGTTTCATACTTAATCTGCAAATTTCATTTTTCTTTATAGCTGGGTAAAATTCCATGTGTTTATGTGCCACATCTTCACTTCTTTGTTGGTTTCATTTCCTAGCTATTGTGTATACAGCAACAGTGAGCATATTCGTGCAAGTGTCTCTGTAGTAAAATAGAAAGTCCTTTGGGTATATGCCCAACAGTGATTTGTTGGGTCATACGACATTTCTATTCTTAGCTTTTGAGAAGCCTGCAAACTGATAGTCCTGGTGGCTTTACTAGTTTATACCCCAACAACAGTACATAAGGGTCCCCTTTCACCACCACATCTGTGCCAGCAAATGTGTTCTTGATGGTAGCTCTTCTGACTGGGCTGACATGGTGCTTTTAGTCAGCATTATCCTGGTAGCTAAGGACATTGAATAGTCTTTGAAGTGTTCACTGGCCATTCGGGTGTCTTGTTTTGAGAATACCCCGTTCAGTTCCAGAACCCATTTTTAAAATTGGGTTGTTTGTTTTCTTGACGTTTAGCTCTTCTTTTGTTCCTAGTGTGTTCCAGATGAATCTTCCATCAGATGTATAGTTGGCAAAGATTTTCTGTCATTCTGGGGACTTTTTCTTTACTTAATTGACTATTTTATTTGCTGTACATAGAAGCTTCTTAGTTTTGTGAGAGTCTGTTTACTGATTGTTGGTCTTATTTCTCTAGTTAAAGCATACCCTCTATGTTATCTTTAGAAGTTTTAGGTACGGGGGTCTTATGTTGGGGTCCATGATCCATTTGGAGCTGAGTTTTGTATAAAGTGAGAGTTAAGGATTTAGTATCATTTTTTGCATGTTGAAATCTGGCTTTCTCATCACCATTCATTGAAGATCTGTCTTTTATTCAATGTATATTTTTGACATCTTTGTCAAAGATTGGGTATTTGTAGTTATGTAGAGTTATATATGGGTCCTCTATTCTACTCCATTGATCTAAATGTCTGTTTTAGGTTAGTAGTTTTTATGTTCTTGAATTTTGATTATGACTTGTCACTTGATGTCACTTGTGGAGTTTCCCAGATGTGGACTAATCTGTCATACAAAACATTTTTTTTATTTGGAACATTTCAAATGTCATATTTTCAGAGTAGGGATGTTCAATCTGCAGAATGAAAAAAAATGTGCACAGAACACATTTTAATACAAGCTAAGACTTCAAAACAGGCTCTATAGCTTCTGTGTCAGGATACAAGAAGTGCATTGGAACCCTGTGGGTATCCTTGCAATTGATTGAGGTAGACCCCATGAGACAGAATTCAATCACATCAAGGTGAACAGTGTGAACAATGTTGTAGAATGTTATTTTAAGGTGTGTTACTTTTGTTTATGTTACATTTGTGTAACTCTGTGAAGCTGTGTTACTATACCTGTCTAAAATGCCTGACGGTCTAATAAGGAGCTGAATGGCCAATAGTGAGGCAGGAGAGAGAAATAGGTGGGGCTGGCAAGTAGAAAGAATATTTAGAATGAGAAATCTGGGAGAAAAGGAAGAAGGAGGAGTAAAAGAACAAGGAGAGGAGGACCAAGCCAGACATGGAGTATGAAGGAAAGAAAAGGTATACAGAAATAGAGAATGGTAAAAGCCCAGAGGCAAAAGGTAGACAAGGTAATTTAAAGCTGGCAAGAAACAAGCCAAGCTAAGACTGGACATTTATAATTAAGAATAAGCCTCCATGTGTGTTTTATTTGGGAGCTGGGCAGTGGACTCCCCAAAAGAGCAGAAACAGCCAATAATAAATAGAGATGATAGAGTGGAGAGAGAGGCTGTCATAGCATGAGACTGAGAAGCCCTTGGTGATTGGCACAGCACATCAGGCCAGGGTAGTGTGGTGAAGGAAACTGCTCACTTCATGGCAACCAGGCAGCAGAAAAGAGAATGATTGGGGTCCTGTTTTCCACTTTAAGGGTATACCCCAGTGTTCTAGCTCCATCCCACAAAGCTCTGTCTCCTAATGGTTTCACTGCTTATGAGCAGTGTCCTGAAGTGGGTACCAAGTCTTTAACATTTGGGCCATTGGGGGCTCATCTAACTAAACCACAGAATCTAGAATTTGAAACAGAAGTATCATACTCCCCCCGCCCCTTTATGTCTTTTATGAAACTTGACAATTTGGTAGAAAGTCATTTTAGAAGATATTCCAGAATCTCCTAGCCTTTTATATAGTGGATTTTGCTCATGATTTGATCTCATATTGAAACATTTCTATGGTTCCTAGAGGCCCCCAGGGCTTAGGTTAGCTGGAGTTGTTCTCCTAGTCTCTTCTCTGCTTTTCTAGAGCTGGTCTTGCTCCATCTGATGCCTTCTGCCCTGCCTGGCCTCAACATCACACTCTTACCAGGTTTATCTGTCTTCCCACCCAGCCTCGTATAGCTCAGCTTTCAGTGTTCATATCACCTTACAATGATGCTATGAGACTCCCAGTGTTGAGTGCTAGACATTTCGAGGAATCTGTTCTCATAGGCCAATTAATCGTCACTGCAGACGCGGGGACATGTTGTCCTACTTCCGACAGAGAGCACAGGGCTTAAGTGTGCAGTCATCAATCTCTACACACTTACAGACTTGAAAGTGGAGCCGGGATTGGAATCCACAATCCAGTCCCAACCCTGCTTCTTTGGGGCCAAGAAGTACTGCTTGTCGGGTCGGGGTTGGGCAAGGAGATTGCTTGATCTCTTTACCATGACAAAGCAAGATGAGTATTTCTGTCTACACGACCACTAGCAGTTCTTACCTAGTAGTGAGAACAGTGAGGGTCAGTACTCATGTAGCCACGAAACCCTGCAGAATAGTTTGTAGGGAGCAAGGGGACTAGAGATGGAGTGAGCTCAGGTCAAGCCTTCCATTTCCACCCACTTGCTTTGTGGCTTTAGAGTCATTCCAGTGCCCAGTTCATTGTGCTTCCAGGAGAAAATGCATTCTGTCTTACAGTAAATAATGGTCATAGTATTTAGCTGTGTAGTTGATAATAAGTAACAATAACAAGGACAGCTACCTGCACGCTGACTGCTACTCTTAGCCCTTGATGCATATTTAACTCCCCAGGCTTCACATCCACCCCTGAGAACCTGCAGCTTTTCCTCCCTATGGGTTGAGGCCAACGGGGTCAGGTAGAGTTTCTGAGAGCTCATGCCTAGAAAGTTGTCGAGCTTTGACCCAAGGTCTGGTGGTCATGCTGCAGTGCTTGGGACATCCCATATCCCCACAGGGCACCTTTCCCCCTCTCCAGGCACCCCCATACTTGTTCTGGCTTTGTGTGACCTTCGCCCACCTTCTGCCTTTATTTTTCTTCTGATTCTTTCTCCTTCCATCTCTCTTGTCTTCCTCTATGGTCCCTCCTTAATCTTACTTTCTTCCTGTGGTCCCCAGGTGGCCTCTGTTGCTTCAGCCTCAGTTGCTTAAAGGCTAGGCTGGCTGCAGGTAGTGGGGCCCTTCCTGACTTTCTGCCACAGTGTCCTCTGGCACATGTGCACTCTCTGGGTATCCGCAGCTGCTCCCAAGCATACAGGCTGCAGTAAGGCCCGAGTCTCTACCTTGCCATCAATTAAGCCCATGTATCATAATTGTACATTTTTTCCCACTGGAAGCTGAATGATGAAGCTAATAGGGTTCATGCTGGGAACAGATGTTCTTACGTCGGCCCAGATGCTCCACATGGCACCGATCTGCTGGAGCTCATCACCAGTGAGATTCTTTTGTACTTTCATTTGAAGTGTTTCTGGTTGAAGGGTTCTTGGGAGGGCTAAAAAATCATGCTGTCCTTACATCAAGAACTGGGCACCAGTCTTGAGGGGGTGTTAAGTAGCCATTCTTGGCACTTTGTGATCCATCTGCTTCAAAAGGACATAATCCTGTTCCTATTTGAAAACTGTCTTGGTTTGCATTTTATAATTAAGCATTCAGATGCTTGCTTCTCTGGTTGTTTCCCTCTCCAGTTAATCTGGCAGCTAACAATTCTATTTTCCACTTTATTTTCTCATCTGTCTCTACTTGGAATGCATGGAAACCCTTCCCCCATAAAGGAAATTTAAAGACTATGATTGTATCATTTATCCAATTAATATTCAGGGTGTGCCTTCTTTAAAATTTTTTTTAAGATTTAGTTATTTTATTTTATGTGTGTGCATGTTTTGCCTGCAGGTAGGAACCATTTGTGTGCCCGGTGCCATGCACCAGGTAGTGATCAGAAAACAGCATCCCTAGAACTGGAATTATGGATGGCTGTGACTCACTATGTGGGTTCCGGGAATCAAACTCTGGTCCTCTGCAAGAGCAGCAAGTGCTCCTAAAAGCTGAGCTAGCCCGCCAGCCGTTTATTGTATGCCTTCTGCGGGAAGATCTCCATTTTAATGGGATTCACATTTAGGCCAAGGGAGACAGAAAAAAGTTACTGAACAATCTTGCTGCTGCTCAGGGGAGTGTAACAACAGACCAAAAGGAAATGCTAGGAGAGACAGAGACTAAGAGAGTCACTTTGCATAAGGTAGTCAACACATGTCTTCCCGGAGAAACCTAAGGTGTGGTGGGAGAAAAACATTCTAGAAAGGAAGACTGGCAAGGGTACTGTCCCCGAGGCAAGGAGGTATTGGAATGTTAGAGGCTCATGACAAAGGCCATCGAGGCTGGGCATGCTAAGCCCAGGAAGGTAGGCACAACACAATGCGGTCACAGAAATGGACAGGGATCACATCCTATAAGACTCTCGGGGTTCGTTCTGCTCCTGGAAGAGCAAGTCAGTAAAGGAAAGTCTAACTCCAAACATTCCCTGCACGTCGTTCTTGAGCTCAGGACCCTTTCTGGACCATTGGGCCCCACTTTGATTCGTTTGATTTCCCCTTCCCTGTTGTCTTTGGCACACTTTCTCCTAAGGTCTAAGATGGAGAAGGAGACTGTAAACGGTTTTCTGTGAGTTTCAGCCGGAAGACTCCATGTGGGTTGAAATGGACTACAAACGTAGCTGGCATCTCAAGGCACCACGCAGAGAGGCATCAGTACCAAACTCTACTTAGCATCGTGTTGTCTGGAGAGGGAGAGAACTTGCAGCTTTCCTCGCATATACATTCCAAAGATGAATGTATGCATTCACTTGTATTTTGTTTTTTGAGTCAGGGTCTCACCAGGTAGCCCTGGCTAGCCTAGAATTTGCTATGTAGCCTCTGATTCAGAGATCTGCCTGCCTCTGTTTCCCAAGTACTAGAATTAAACATGGGCACCACCATATCCAGCTTCCAGCCCACCATCTTTCTCTTCATGGTCCTGACTGCACAATCATCTCCCCCTCGATGCTTTCCTGCCTGTTTTACAGATCAAGACTCCCTGGGAGATCTTTTGCTCAGGTCCTTCATGTGGTGTCTTGTAGAGTGTTGTGGGTTTGCTCTTTTTTAAAAAAATTTATTTTTAATTATATGTATGTGGGTGGGTAGGTGCATCTGAAAGCAGGTGCCCAAAGAGGCTAGGGGTCTCAAATCCCCTGGAACTAGAATTGCACGTGGTCATGAGCCACTAATGTGGGGGCTGAGAATCAAACTCAGCTCCTTGGGAAGAATGCTCATATTGCAGAACTGTCTCTCCAGTCCTGGCTTTCTTGTCCAATATTCTCATTTGCATTCAAACCCTTCCATCATATAAACAAGATCCCCAGAGGTGGTGCTTCCTCATCTCTCTACAGTTCAGGTCGCCCTGGGGATCATTTATAGATGACTGGTGTCATTCTATCATTGTCTGATACCCTAATAATCGACAGCAAATACTGTTGAACACTTAGTTGGTCTTAGCTACTGTCCGAAGCCCTCATTAAAAAAAATCTACTCTCATATCAAACTTGAAGCCATCTTTCTCATTCCTGTGTGGAGAAATCAAGAATTAGAAAGCAAGAGCATACACCTTAGGCAGACAGAGCTCTCTGAGTCTGAAGCCAACCTGGTCTAGAGTGAATTCCAAGATCAACAGGATGGATACACAGAGAAACTCTAGCTCTAAGTAAGTAAGTAAGTAAATAAATAAATAAATAAATAAATAAATAAAAGCAATAGCTTGACATACATAGTCCAAAGGTGGTGGATCTGTAATCTGAAGCCAGATCTTTCAGACTCCAGGGCACAATTGTCTTGATCATTGTATGCCAGTCAGTCTGTGTGCCCATCAGAGTGCCTGAGGGCTTTTCACCTGGCAGGAACTTGGTCTGTGTTAGCCCTCTGATGTAAAGCACAGCTACAACCAAGGGCTAGTGACTGGATAAGGTTTATGACGAAGATTATCTTTCAAGATATACCATGCATGAGGCACAGAGTAGAAAAATGACTTCGAATCCAATCATGGAGTTGGAATATTTACTTTCTCACTTGATGAGCAGCATGACACTTCTTTCTTTATTAACCTGGAAAATATGGGCCATTATAACTCTTGTATAGCTTATAATGAGGGTAAGGCAAGAAAGCGTGTGTGTAGTATAGAGTGCCTACTTTAGATAGTATTCACTTAGAGATATTATTGTTATTATCATTACCTACCGCTATTCAAAGATGAAGCTCTACCAAAAGAAGCAACGTTCTTCTGAGTTCACTGTTGAAGAAACACAAAAGGTTCTGAGAACAACATCACCATACTAAGTAGGGAAGCCAGACATCAGAGGTTCATGTTGAATGGTTCTACTTCCATGGAACAACCAGAATAGAAAACTGTAGCAATAGGAAGTCATGCGAGTAGTTTGTCAGGGTGAAGAAGTTTATGAGGAATGGGAAGAGAGTGCTGTGGGGATGGAGTTCGGGCAGGCACTGCAGTAACAACAAGTTCTAATACTCCGGTGTAGTGATAGTTGTACAACTTTGTGAACATACTAACCATGGAATCATATTTAAATACTGTTGTTTTTAGAGAACAGGTTTCATTGTAGCATTTTCATGCCCACTTTGTCTGGGCCACCCTCCTTGTTACTCTCACATCTCTCCTCTGCCACTTATTCACTTCTGCCCCTTGTATGTAACACTCGTGATCGTGTGTGCTCAATCCCGGATGCATGTCAGCACGTCTCCTTTCGTCTCTCATGTATTTTGTTACTCCCAAATCATAGACTTTTAAGGTGAGTGAACTGTTGGGTTCTGGGATTCTATCTCACTAGAGTTTTTGTTGAAAACACGCTTCTGGTGCATGCTAAGAGAAAAGACAATGAATACCGTGTAGTCTATCAAGTCAAACTATGTGTTTCTCCGAACAACACGTACTCGTTTTTCTGTGAAAATACGCAGAAGAAAGTACTAAATTTTTGTTGTTGTTGTTGTTGTTAAAAATCTAAAGGCAAAGCAAAGTGAGACAGAAAAAAGAAGAAAGCCAGGAGCAAGGCTGCCTGCATGTCTATCCAACTCTGTCTCATGTTCAACAAAGCAGGCACTGGAGCTGTCTGGGGACAGACTGAGCAATTTACTATGATTTGCTCATACAGACCTGTGGGGACTCCATGAAGAAGGGACTTGACCTTGCTCCATGGGCCACAGATGTTTGAACACTTATGAACTGAGACAAGAAGAGACAATGTGGCTTTTGTGAAGTGAGCCATGGTATCCACGACTCAATTTCCTAACCTAGTCAATAGCTCCAGGCACGTAATTCCCAGTGTGTAAGACCCATCAAATTCTGAGATTGTAAGAAGATGGAGGACTAATGGGGCCATAAATATGGTGATACACTATTTCTGAGAAGGGGAATCTATGAAAGGGCCTGTCGGGTGTTGAGGACCTTCAAGGATGACTGCTAGATGTGTTGTTGCTGAATGTGACCATAAAGATTGTGTCTACATGACTCTTACACAGTCAGTGAGCTCAGCAGAAAAAGCAAAGAGTTGAATTGTTCTTTGACATATGATAGTAATTTTTTACCACTTGGTAGTAGCCTATAGTGTATAGAGAACTCCTGTATCAATGGCTGGTTTCGTTTTGAAATGGCACAGAGCAGACTCAGATAATGAGCAGTTTCAAGGCCACCTACCCAAGCAGAGGACCAGACCTAAGCATAGGTCTTGTCCCTTCCCAAGTGCATGAGTTGAGGATTCTAGGCTTCAGTTCCTCAGCTTAATATTTCACTTTTAAAGAAGTTATGTGTTAGCTGAAGAGAGCGTTGCTGCAGGAGATACACGGCAATTGGAGGCGATATCAATCAGGATTTCAGATATTCGAACTCTTGTCTTTGCTGGCATCACATGGGGGTTTATAGTCTCCAGATAAGGAGGCTGACTCTCACTGCGTACCAGGAGGAAGCATCGCACTGTGAAGGGGCCTAGGCATAGCAACAAGGGCTAGAGCACAGGAGACACACCGAGACGGAAAGGGTACAGTTCCTTCAGGTTCAATGGCCAAAGGTCATGTCCAGGAAGCTAGAATTCAGAAACTGGAGACCATTCATGAGAGTCTAGATCCGTGATTCTCAAACTGTGGGTCACAACCCCCTGGGGCATGAATGACCCTTTCACAGAGGTCTCATATCAGATATTCTGTGTATACAGGATGATTCATAACAGTAGCAAAATTACAGTTATGAAGTAGCAACGAAAATAGCTTTATGGTTGGGGGATCATCACAACATGAAGAACTGCATTAAAGGGTTGTAGCATCAGGAGGGTTGAGAACCACTGCTCTGGATGTTTAGATAGAACTTAGAAGGATAAGTCAGTAACCTCACTGGTGACTCTACACCACTAAGCAGTCTGAATGAAGAGTGGTGTTTAAAAGATCTAGTGGCAGACCAGGTAACAAACACGACTGAGAAGGTGCAAACAGGTGTAAAATCTAGCTGTAAGTACTTAAAAAACAGTGACCTGCTGACTTTCATTTTTTTAGAGAGATTTTCTATTCATTTTATATATCAACCACAGATTCCCCTGTCCTCCCTCCTCCCACCCCCCATTCCCACCTCCTCCAAGGCAAGGTCTCCCTTGGGGAGTCAGCAGAGCCTGGTACGTTCAGTTGAGGCAGGTCCAAGCTCCTCCTCCCTACACCAAGGCTGTGCAAAATGTCTCACCATAGGCACTAGGTTCCAAAAAGCCAGCTCATGCACTAGGGACAGGTCCCGGTCCCGCTGCCTGGGGGCCCCCTATTTAAGGAGCCCCCATGGTACTGGACTAGGCCCTCTGAATAAGTGAGACAGTTGTTTGGCTTACTTTCATTTTAAAATAGGGTTTGCCATATAGCCCAGACTGCCCTTGAAACTGTCTCTCAATTGTGGGGATCATGGTGTAAACTACCATGGTGGGCTTCAGGGTGGCTCCTTAAAACCCTGCTGCTGCACCTTGCTTTGCCTCTGCACATCTAAGGATGCCTCAGACAGGTTCAGATGTTCCACTTACAGTCACAGTGTGTGGGATCTTATTTGGAATATTGCTAATTGGAAAGCCATGAACTATATCCTATTGAGGTTCTTCTTTTGTACTTGCCTGCCTTTCCAGGCCTGGCTTTTGACCACTGGGTTATGTTTTCTGATTAATCTAATCATGCATCTGAAACTGGGGAAAGTTGAAATGGCTAGTTTAATATCCAATTTGGGTAAGCATCTCTTGGCACAGCTGCGCCAACAATTGATCATTTATGCACATTCTTCCTTGCCATACCCATCAATTTCCATCTATACCTCCATTATGAACATGGAAGCTCTACACTATTCATATTCCATATTTTCTGAAAGCCCTGGTGTCGAGGGAGAGGGAGACTAAGTAGAATATGACATGTAAATTGCCACTGAAGCCTTGGAAGGTATGGTCCTGGGCATGGTCAGGGGAGGGAAGTTTCTCTAAATTGCTATTTCCTACCTCGGGTGCACATCAGCATCACTGGGAGCTTTTTGTGATTCTCTATGTTCAGGACATAGACTTAGGATTTCATTATCGGGGATGGGACTCTTTGCCATCAGAAAACCTGCATCTCTATGCAGCATCAGTTCTAAAGACAGAACACACATGTTTTACTGCACATGCCACCGTGCCAGTGAATGCTGCCTGAAACAGCGATGCTCAGATTTGAGACTATTGTACATTATGAATTGTAGTGTTTTTTACTATATATACAAAGTTTTCTGGTCTTATAGAAATGTAATGTTCTCATAAAAACAAAACAAAACAAAGACTTTCATAATTTCACACTCTCATTCCTCAGCATTTAAGTATCAAATTAGTCTATCTTTGGGAATTGTATTATGTTTGAATGCTTGATTTTAAAAAACTACTGTTTGAGTTATTGTATTGGTCAGGGTTCTCTAGAGGAACAGAATTTATAGAATGAATCTAACTATCATCTCTCTCTGTGTCTCATCTATCTATTTGTCTATCTATCTATCTATCTATCTATCTATCTATCTATCTATCTATCTATCTATC
>CABHPQ010145051.1:13272-27642 GCA_902168405.1 Peromyscus aztecus
CTATCTATCTATCTATCTATCTATCTATCTATCTATCTATCTATCTATTCTATCTACCTACCTACCTACCTACCTACCTACCTATGGAATTCATTAGAATGGCTTACAGGCTGTAGTCCAGCTAGTCCAACAATGGCTATGTTCCAATGGAAGGACCAAGAATTCAATTGTTCAGAACTCAAGGCTGGATGTCTCAGCTGAGTTTTGGTATATGCTGGAATCCTGAAGAAGTAGGCTGTAATGCCAGCGAAGGAAGGACTTGCTAACAAGGCCGGAAGTAAGCAGGCAAAAAAAGAGAGCTTCCTTTTTCCACGTACTTTATATAGGCTGCCAGCAGAAGGTGTAGCTCAGATTAAAGGTGCATCCTCCCACCTCAAAGGCCTGGATTAGAAGTAGGTCTTCCCACCAGAAATGATTTAATTAAGAAAAAAAAAACTCTCACAGGTACACCCAGCCATTTGGGCTGATGTAGTAAAGTTGACAAACAATAACAGCCACCACAGTTACTGATTTGAATTTTATTTTAAAAAATAATTACATTTATTTTGGCATGGGGATTAAGATGGGATTTACAAAATTTCTGAAGTGGCCCCAAACTTATGTCTGTCATTTTATAGTATGCATTTTGTGGCACACACCTTTAATCCCAGCACTCGGGAGGCAGAAGCAGGTGGATCTCTGAGTTTGAGGCCAACCAGGTCTACAGAGTAAGTCCCAGGACAGTCAGGGATGTTACACAGAGAAACCCTGTCTCTGAAAACAAAACAAAATGAAACAAACAAACAAAGAAATCTACCACCACCGTCAACAACAACAGCAATAAACATCAAAATAAGGACCTATTCTGGAAGACATTGGCGATGCTCTAAATCCCCCTGCAGTATCAAATAGTCAGTCAAATATTGCAGTCAAATAGTTTAATTATTTTTCTAAAGATTTTTAAGAAATTATGTGCATTTGTGTATCTGAGTATATGTGTGCATACCCTATGCATGCAAGTGTCAACAGAAACCAAAGAGGGGGTTTGAGCCCCTATTTGTATGTAGAACAGAACCTGGGTCCTCTGCAAGAGCAGCAAATGTTCTTAACCTGTAATCTGTCTCTCCAGCCTCAGATTTAATCCTTTGAGTAAAAGTAAATAAACCCATTTGCCTTAGGAGTATGCAAATGTACTTGTAAAAATGGTAAAAATATATATACCAAAGAATTGTTTGAAAATAATGTTTATTAATTATCAGCAAATGTTTAATTTGTTTATCTATTTATATACATACATACCCCAAATCACATAAAAAAAATTCTCAGGCAAAATGTGGTCATGTGTGGGAAAAGCTCAAGAAGTCATTTTCTTTTAAGCCAGTTTTACTAATGAGACCTGGGTTTTAGCACAGCACATTTTGTGTGACGCCCTTTAAACAACCACGAGCCATATTAAGGCAGGCTGGAAGCTGCCCCTTATGGAGGACAGATGTTCTAGGAAGCTCTAGGCTTACACAGGTTATCTCTACAAGTGGCTGTCATGAACCTAGGTGAGATTAGAAAAAGAAAAATCAAGTTTGGAGTAACAACACAATCCCAGACAGGGACAACAGAGGACCATTCAGAACATGAATCAAAGATTTCAGCACCAACAGCCGACTGCCAGGGTCAGCACACCCCAGGATTGTGAGCCAGCTGGGGGTGGGATGGGGAGCTCAGATGCTCTCTCTATGCCCCACGCCTGGGTAGGTGTAGCTAAATTCACCTGGGGTGTACACAGTCCGGGTGTTTACCGTCTAGTAGGCATAGGAGAGTGCAGAAGGGAGGGGCTAGGCAATAAAAAGTACAGAGGAAAACAAGCCAGTCTCTGTGTTTTATTCTACCGAACGGACCAAATACTTCTGGTTGCAAAGATGCATCTTGAAGCTATGGGAATCGAACGACATACATTCACAAGGAGCGTAAGGTCTCTAACTTTAATATCTCACAGAATGCTCTGTCTTGGTAAAATGCTGATTCTAATTCAGCAGGTCTGAAGCGAGGTCTGTGCTTCTGTGATCTTCATAGTCCTCTAAGTGATTCTGGTCTGAGGAGTACTTTTGTGGAGCAAGGACTTGGGGACAAGGATGCCATATTCTTCCTCCCTTCCTCCCTTTCTTCGCTCCCTCCCTCCTTCCTTCTCTCTTCTTCCTCTTCCTCTCCTCCTCTCCCTCCTCCTCCTCCTCCTCCCCCTCGCCCCCTCCTCCTCCTCCTTCTTTTTCTTCTTCTTCTTGAGACAGGGGTTCTCTGTGTAGCCCTGGCTTCCCTGGAACTCATTCGACAGATCAGTCTGGCCTTGAACTCAGAGATCTATCTGAGTGCTGGGATTAGAGGCATGCACACCACCACTACCCAGCAACTGTATTCTTAAAATAATTGAGGACCTTGGGGGAGACCTGTCCAGTTGTCTGGTTCTTCCCCATTCCTTAGCTAATTTAAGGGGGCTTATTATATTTGCAGAACGGTTTGATACCCTTTAGAAAAGTAACTTTCCAAAGACGTAAAGGTCATGTCATTCCACGTCACCTCAGCTTTCCCCACATCCTGTCCTATAGAAAGGACTGATATTCTAAAGACAGAAATTAGGCTTGTGTTGACCTAGTGAAGCAAGAAACACTAATAAGTAACCTGTTACCTGGGAACAGAACAGCAATTCTTTCATAAATGAATGTCAATGAGGTGTAATTTTCTGCTGTAGCAGAATTTCTACACCTGACAGTGTTCTTAATATACTTAATTAAGAGGTTAATCTGTTGTAGAAATTGCTTTTCTCTGAAGCCACCTGAAATCAATTTAAACTCAATTACAAGTGGTTAGCTATTGTTTATGTGGTTAAAGATTAGAGAATACATTTTTGCTTGTCAGGAGCCGTCAGAGCAAATTTTGAATGTCACGATCAGAGGAGAGCTGAATAGTTGAGTGCTCTTTAATGGGCATGGAGAAACCATTAGAAAATGTAATCAGTCATACTCGATGACTTGACCTTGGGACTCAGCTAGAAAAGGGTCTAATCATGTCTGTCCCCTAAGTGCCACAGGATTGCTCTGCTGAAATTAATTGATCATTACGTGCTTTCTGAGAGTCTAATATACCCTATTTGATGGAATATAAATTGCAAAAATAATCTGTAAATTATATAACAAGCTCCAGAATACATTTGCCCTCTGTCTCCTTAGCAGATATTAAATCTGACAGCTAGCTTCAAAGTGATCAAAATTGCTTAGCTCTTTCAACAGTTTGGAATGCTTGAGTTTCACAAAGAAAAGAAAACTACATTTCAGCGCATGTGCCCTGTATATAAATTTGAATTTTACACCATTTTCTATCAATAACATGGAGAGATAAAAAAAAGGAGGTCTGGAAAGGTTCTCTAGGGGCTTTGAGTGTATCATTTTATTCAAAGGCTTAGTAAGGTACTCAGTTGCTGTGAAAAATGCGGATGCTTGTCGGAGATATGGAAGCTGTTTTGAATCCTGTCTGCTTCAGTTCTGAGTAGATGGAAGGATTACACGCCTCTCGAACAGGCCAGTCACTTTGCTAGTATGATAACCTGTTGCTCAGTCCAGCCACTCACAATGATAGTGCTCTCCGCTGGTTATTGGTAGGTTAAAGGTCACGCTGTCAGATATCAGAGTGATGACTCTAATTATCGCCTCTGTTTGCACACTCTTCTCTATTGGACACTATCATGCACACATTTCATGACATTTGGTTAAAGTTGCCGGAAGTCTCTCTCTAGAAGTCTTCTCCCAGGGAAGGCAAGAAATTAAAAAGAAGCTTCCTTTGGGCTGACACATGTTGGAAATAAACCTTCCAGGATTTTTTCCACAAATGTTGAATGGGTAACAACTGAGGAGAACTAGACCATCTGTTCTTGCCTAATTGGCATCAGAAGGGAAGACCACATTTTTGGAGCCTCGAAAGAAGAGTGTGGGATGAAGTGAGTTCAGGATGGTGTTTTGCAGGAGTCTGTTCCTTACATGCCAGAACAGAGGAAGGCTTTCCAGGAGAGACATTCTGGGAACTGGACCCTAGAAAGCTAAAATCTTGGAGCTGAATTAGGGGGAAGCTTACCTAGAAGGACTATGGCCATTGTATTAGTGCTCTCAGTTACACTAAATCTAAGTCTCGGCTCTATCACTCACCAGTTGTGAGCTTTGAAGTGGATTTTTGATCCTCTTATCATGGTTAATCTTCATTGTCAACTTGACTGGGTTTAGAATTACCATGGAAACGGACTTGTGGATGTGTCTCTAAGAATGTTCCCAGACAAGTTTTACTAAGGGAGGAAGACCCAATCTACATGTGGACAGTTCCACTCCCCAGGTTCTGAACTAAATGAGAAAGAGAATGGCAGCAAAGCATCAGCATGCCCCTCTCTTTGCTTCCAGAACATGCAGACGGTGTGGCCAGACACATCACACTTCTGTGGTCATGCTTTCTCTGAAAACCATGAGCCAGAATAAACACTTCATTTCCTAAGTTACTTTTGCGAAGTATTTGTTCCAGCAATAAGAAAAGCCATAAAGATACTTAAAATCTCAGTTCTCCCAACTGTAAAGTGGAGATGATAATGAAGATTACAAAAAGAAATGTGCATAGAATGCATGGTAGAGTGCTAAGCATGTATACTTTCTTTGCTAGTTTCTTATCACTGTGGCAAAATACCAGAGCCAAAGAGCCCAAGCTCCAGGCATGGAGCACATGCTTTTAGTCCCAGCTCTCAGGAGAGTAAAGCCAGCTTGAGTTACATAGGGAGACTTTCCTTCAAGCTAACTGATCAACCAACCAATCAACTAACCAACCACATGACCGACCAACCAACCAACCAACCAACCAAACAAACAAACAGAATGTAAGGAGTGGATTGAGAGACTTCAGAAGTTTTGCTCTCTCATGGCTAGCAAAGTGTGGTTGAATAGAGTAGCTTACCTCAGGGTAGCCAGGAAGCAGAGAAAGAGGGGGAGGGAGAGAGGAGAGAGAAGAGAAGAGAGGGAGAGAGAGAGAGAAAGAGAAGAGAGGGAGAGAGAGAAGCGAAGAGAAGAGAAGAGAAGAGAAGAGAGGGAGAGAGATCACTCCATAGTGGACTTTTTCCCTTATCTGGGCCCCATGCATATGGGATGGTGCCACCAACATCTAGGGGTGATATGTTGGAGAATATTATTTTAAGGTGTGTTACTTTTGTTTATGTTGCATTTGTTTAACTCTGCAAAGCTGTGTTACTTTGCCTGTCTAAAATACCTGATGGTCTAAAAAAGAACTGAATGGCCAGTAGCAAGGCAGGAGAAAGGATAGGTGGGGCTGGCTGGCAGACAGGATAAATAGAAGGAGAAATCTGGGAGGAATAAGAAGTATCCAGAGAAGGGGAAGGTCTCCAGGCTCCAGGGGCCAGCCACCCAGCTACACAGCAAGCCACGGAGTAAGGATAAGATTTACAGAAGAGAAGGTGAAAAGCCCATAGGTTAAAGGTATATGGGATAAATTAAGTTAAGGAAAGCTGGCAAGAAACAAGCCAAACTAAGGTTGATCATTTATAATTAAGAATAAGCCTCTGTGTGTGATTTATTTGGGACCTGGGTGGTGGGTCCCCCAAAAGAGCAAAAACAAATAACAACAGTGATATTCCCCACTTAGCTAATCTTCTCTGGAAATGACCTTATAGGGATACCTAGATGTGTGATTTATTTATCTTCTAGGTGCTTCTTGAACTACTCAAGAAGACAATCATGTTTAACCATCACACTAGCTAAGCTTTTCATTCCAGCAAAGCAGCACAGGGTGCTTTGGTGCCTGTCTTTTCTGAGCTCAAGTCTGTATGCACAATCTGGGAAGTGATTTTTTTTCTGGCTTGCAAAATTTTTTATATGAAGACTCTTACGAAGATACGGAAATGAAACTGAATTTGTTTCTTCACAAGTCTTCTACATGATAGCTTCTCTAGGAGTAGAATTGGTGAGATATAGAGAAGGGTAGGAGAGGTCCAGATTGTGGTCTGGCCTAGCCACAAACCAGCTCTGTAGGATTGAGAGGAAGAATTCCTCCCTTCTGTGGGCACAGCCTTTGTGTACAATAACAGGGTTGACCAGATGTCTAACTAAGATAGTTTAGGGCACTGGGAGTGCTGACCTTCCTTCTCTGTAAGACCACTTACTGTCTCATCAGCATGACGTAATCCATGGACAGAGGGTGGCATGGAAGGACATCCTGGGAAGTTTGTTGATCCATATCTGTGGCTTCAGTCTAAGCCTCCAGTTTACAATATATGGTCATGTATGTGTGATAGTATTTTAATGGTTACTTCCCAGGGCAGGACTGGAAACCGAGCTTACATTTCTTCTCTTCACTCTTTCCAGAGAGATGCCGACACCCTCCAAAGCCCTTCTCTACTCTGCACACATGATTTAGGGACTGTTACTTGGCCCCAGTGCACCCCATCCCTCTGGGATCCCCACCTCCACAGAGATGGCTCTCAGGCCTGTATCGTAACCAGTCACCTGAGACCCTTTAGCAAAGCTGTCCTTTGGAACACCCCACTCCTTCCCTCCTGGCTTGCTTCATTCCTGTGAGTAGCATTGAGTCACTCCTCCTTCTGTTAGATTTCTACCTGGAGTCATCTTTCATGAGACTTAATGCTTGTGACCATGAAATCCCAGGAAGGGTTTGCAGTTTGAGCTTTTAATAATTTGTAAGTGATAAGACAAAAGACTGAGTATCCCTTTTGCTAAGACCAAGGAAGAAAGAATTTGAGGGCAAAGCTGCTAGGTGAAGGGACGGTGGGATGGGAGGGTGGGGTGGCTATTAGAATGTTTCCTTGACTAATACTTCTAAACTGGAACAGGGACAAATGTGGGATGAGGAGGCCCTGTCCTGATGCACAATGATTCTTTTCCTGGACTAGATATGTACATTCTCCTGGGGTGGGGGCAGCTTGGAGGGTGGGGTGGGGCTTGGTGCTGTCAGCCCTCTGCTGTTTGCAGGAAGAAAAATAATTCCCAGGACATCAGAAAAAAGTGGAGTGGATGCTTGCAGAAGTTTGTAGCAACTTCTCCGCCACACCACTCATTTTAGGACAGGAGAATATGTAAATGGCCTTACTGCCCATTGAACTAACTTTCCACAGGGGATAAGTTGCCATATACTCTGGGTTTCTACAATTCCAGGCTCTAGTGTCCTACTAGAAGAATTGTGTCTTTCACATTGCTAGCACAAGTTTGCGGGAGACTTTGCATAATCCGCTGTGGTTTGCTTGCTAATAAGGAGGCCACAGGTGAGTTCTATTGGAAGTAACCCCAAAGAAACTGCATGCTGCAGAAGTCAGTTAGAACCACAGCTCTCAGCGGGTCAGGTTCTGTGGGACGGTGGCTTGGGTGGCTGAGGTCAGCCCACAAGACTGAGTTCAGTGTGTCTTGCTTGTCAATGACTGATCTTGGAAAAAGTCAAAGGCTGTATGTGTAACTTCCAGACAATGTTCAGCATTACCTTCCTTCAACTGAGTTAGTCACTTCAGGACTTGGTTACTGAATCAGAAGTAAGAACAGAGACACACAGTGTACACGTGCAGACAAAGGAAATTCTGACTGAGGAGATAAGCTCCATTGATTTAGTGATACAATGCAAGTTTTTTTACTCCTGTGCAAAATATTGCAACAGCCAAAAGCTTTGTTGCTTTATCCTCTAAAAGCATTCTCTGACTGTTTCCCTGGCAATAGCAAACATATTCTATCTCATTACATTCCCTCTGTCAGTTGAATTGTCTGGCATGGAATTTGGAGGCTGAGTTGTTTCATCCAAAATTTTTCTTTAAATGGGCCATTTGCTCTTTCTCTTCATAATTCTTGTATTTCTTCATTAAGTACATCATCCAAATCCCACTGAAGGTATAAACTGATGTAAGTATATGACTCATATCACGTGCAGATAGAATATGAGGTGTGGGTTTTCCAATGAAGCCATCAAAATATTTTACAAAAAGCAGTTAACATAATTGTCTTCATTCTTATGCAACTAGTATATCTGTGTTTCTTTACTAAACATTTATATGCTTGTAATAAAAATTAACTCTGTTTCTCTCTCTCTCTCTCTCTCTCTCTCTCTCTCTCTCTCTCTCTCTCTGTGTGTGTGTGTGTGTGTGTGTGTGTGTGTGTGTTGTTTAATCTCCGAAGCTTGCTACTTGGGTTCCTTTTTTTTTTTCAAGACAGGGTTTCTCTGTGTAGTTTTGGTGCCTGTCCTGGATCTCACACTGTAGACCAGGCTGGCCTCGAACTCACATAGCTCCGCCTGGCTCTGCCTCTGAGTGCTGGGATTAAAGGCATGGGCCACTGCCGCCCAGCGGGTTTCCCTTTTTTTGTTTTTGTTTTTGTTTTTGTTTTTTCGAGACAGGGTTTCTCTGTGTAGCTTTGCGCCTTTCCTGGAATTCACTTGGTAGACCAGGCTGGCCTCGAACTCACAGAGATCCGCCTGGCTCTGCCTCCCGAGTGCTGGGATTAAAGGCGTGCGCCACCACTGCCTGGTCGGGTTTCCCTTTTTAATGATTGGAATATAATCTATCCAATAAACATACCGTTGTAGTGGACTAAAGAACTGCTTTCAACCCCCATCCACATCCTCTGCATGTGATCTTTCAGTTGCTTTCACAAGGTGTGAAGATTATTTTCCAGCCCCTAGAATATGGTGGCCATTGTTTCGGCCCAACATGATGTAATGGAACCAAACGTCTCAGTTCCAAGCCTGTGCCTCAGAAGTCTTGCATATTTATTGCCTTCCTAGAACTCTGCTAAAGACAGATTCCTATGATGAGGAAAAGCCAGCTTTGCAGTCATCAGAGGTATGCCTTCCTGAACCAATCAGCTTCCAGTTGCCATACCAGCTTCCATGGTTATATGAAAGAGTCTAGCTGAGACCAGAAGTTCCTCTAGCTGTTAAATACATTGCATTAAAAACAAACAGCTCCAAAAACAAAAAACAAACAAACAAAAACCAAACATTCACTTTCTACAAAATGTATTCTTCTCTCATACAATACATCTCAACTCTAGCTTCCTTTCCCTCCACCCCTTCCAGTCCCCTCCCAATCTCCCCTCTCCCCCAGATCCAGCCCCCCTCATCACACCCCCCCCAGAAAGGAGCAGGCCTCCCAAGGACATCAAATGAACACGGCACAAGATACAGTAAGACCAGGTACAAACCCTCACATCAAGGCTGAGTGAGGGAACCCAGTAGGAGGAAAGGGGTCCCAAGAGTAGACAAAAGAGTTAGACACACCCCCACTCCCACTGTCAGGAGTCCCCCAAAACACCAAGCCAACAACCATACCATGCAGAGGACCTAGCACTTATCCATGCAGGTTCTGTGATTGATGCTTCAGTCTCTGTGAGCCCCCATGAGCCCCACTTAGTTGGTTCTGCAGGCCATGCTCTCCTGGTGTCTTCAACCCCTCTGGCTCCCCAATTCCTCCTCCCCCTCTTCCAAAACAAACATCCACGTTTTACTCCAAAGGATGGTGGTGACTTGCTATACAGCAATAGCTAACTAATAAAGGAATTGATCTTATAACCATTTTTTATTTCTCTTTCATTCAGATTTTTTTAAACATTCTCTATTATAGAATAATATTGTGGTGTCATTGTGCAAACAGTGCTACGAAAGTTTCTGTTTAGTTTGAGGACACCGGCAGCTAGATTATATGACCTATAAACTTCTCAAAATACTGTGTGATTGAATAAAATTCTGGGGTCATCTTCATAGAATAATTATTACCAAGAATGAAAAAGCTTTGCAATGCCGTAGTTGATTTATATCTCTATAATTGTTTTATACTAAGTGTAAATGCACTTAGGAACAGCAAGCATTTCCTTGTGGAAATATTTGTACAAGGTCCTATCCATTCCCAAGCCAGGCAAGTGCTGAACAGTGTAAGCAAGCTGTTTATCTGAGGTGCTTTGATTCATTACTGTTATTGCCATCATTAGTGGGATTATTTGTTGCTATTGGGATCACATTAAGAAGAAAACAGCTCACAGTTTCAGAAGGTTGGGTCCTTAGTCACTTGGACCCATGCAAGGGAGCAAAATAGCACAATGTGGACGCATGTGGCAGAGACCTAGTCTTGTTATTGCGGTTCTGTGGGCAGACAGCAAACTCAGGACCAAAGGCCTGGCCCTAGTGACCTACTTCCTTCAGCTCTGTCCTATCTCCTTACAATTCCATAGTGTCCCCAAAATAGCGCTACCATCAGGGGAACAATCACTCAGGTCGAGAGCCTTTCAGATCCGAGCCTCAACAACCCCTTTCACTGAGAAGTAAACTTGAGCTTAAAAAATGCATGTTTGAAAGCTGTTCACAGCGATGAGAGTGTGCTACAAAAGAGGCCCAGACACACGCTGTCTTAAAACTGAATATTTTATGTCCATCACCTTTATTAGCATTGTGGAAAGGGACCCTCTATGGTTTTTCTCTACATGAAGGGCTCATAATGAAGTCGAAGACAGTAGACATACATTTTTTTTTTTTTTGTCTCAAATCAGTGAAAGTTGTATGTTTCAAGCATTTCTAGAACCTGCCCCTTCTAACCAAAATCTAAATAAGGAAGTCCAAGAGCCTGGTGAGATAGAGCCTGGTGTAAATTTTATTTTCTATTGTGTTCTTAGTCACTTGTATAATTGCAGATTCTTGAACCATACTCACCAAGAACCAAAGGTCTGGGTCGTTAGGCCCAAGAACCTGCCTGTCTCTGCCCTATCAGTGTGTGACCCCAGCCTGACAAACTTACACATCCTCCTGTTCTCCCAGAGACACCTGTTATCCTTGTATGAATCGACAGTGTGAGCAAATAAGATAGGCAATACCTTTTCTCCCAGGCATTTTGTACTTCAGGATAGACTCGTGGTGATGAGAACAGGAGGTAGAAACTGGCCATGGAGGACAGAGACTTCTAAAAAGGAGTTCTGAGGCTGTCTTTGCTGTAGGCCAGGAATACTAGAAGTGAGTCCTGGTTCTCTGGTCCCTTGCTATCTCTTACCCCAGCCTGGAAGCTATGTGTGAGGGCATAGGAAAACTGAGAGAAGGCGCCTGGACACTTTCTGGTTGGCCCAACTGGACAGACTAGTTCATGCTTATCCCAGTTTCTGCCATCAGTCCTATAAAAGCCCCCAGGTTAGCAGTTTGATAGTTCCCCATCCCAGGAAACCCCTGCTCTAATGGGGCTCTGCTCTCCTTCTTGCTTTCTCTGAAGCCCTTTATAATGAAATACTTCTTCCTGAAACTCACCCTCTGTGGTCTGTGGATTTCACTCTTTGAATTCCCAAGACAAGAACCAGTAGGCAGTGATTCATCCTGTCCCGCCCCCTAGGTGAATTCGAGCCCACCTGAGGTAAGAAGAAAGGCCTCCCTCAAACTCAAAGGCACTCTACATTCCCTGTGTTATATAAACAGGGTGTACACTTTAGGGACAGGGCCTCTGTTTGTGGACTTGGTCAGAAGTTTGACAATGTTTTTGATTCTTTCCTGGCCATAGGCCAGAGATACCTGAAGAAACTTCAGATTCCTGGCTTGGATTCTTATCTCCCTTACCCTAAGTGAGCATCCCTGCCTAACATCTACCTCAGGGTGGGACCCAAACTCCAGTCCAGATGCTAATTCCCTCTTAATTTTGGGATGGAATCTTGAGATTTTCATGGTGGAAATGGATTATATCCCCCAATTCAGATCCTCTCCGAATTGACTTTAGGTTCTCAGCTTTTGAGGAGGCACTGTTACAGGGATTTGTAGTCTTGGAGGCCATTGAGGATATCAGGACTATGTTGAGGCCATTGAGGGAAAGCTATTTCCTCCTGGTTGAAAGAATGGAATACTTCAGGGTAGAGACATGACATTCTGATCTGCAGTAAAGACTAGACACCATAACATATGACTGTCTCTTCCCTTAAGAGCAAATCCAGCCAGGCTTGTCAATCACATGCCCAGGAGTCCCCCGCTCCAGAAAAGCTGGTCCATCTGAAGACATGCTAAGGAGATTGGAGGACAATTATTCCCTTGATGAGATGATGTCCTTGTCTTTCTCAAAGCTGCTTGCTGCTGTTGAAAGAGCCTCTGCCATGCAGTACAACATGGAGCCTGTCTGCTTTTCTGAGTTACTCAGAAAACCGTAGTTTTTTCCTTTTCCTCCTTTCTACTCCTATTTCTTTGGGATACTGATCAAAGCCTGAGCATGTTTTCCCTGACATTCTGGGCATTCTTGCTCATTTTCTAAGCTCCCCACACCTTCCAGTGTGCTTGTCTGCCATACAGCTGCTAGTCAACCTCCTTTGCTGAATGTGCCTGTTTTCTTGGACCTTAATTCCCAAATCGGGGCTTCTCTCTTCCTTTTCTTCTTCCTCTTCCTGGCAGAAATTTACATTCTTTTTGTTTTTTGTTTTTTTTTCAAGCTCATAAAATTGTCCTGAGTCTCCAGTTTCTAAATTCTTTTATCAATAAAACTAAGAGCCCCAAAGAAGGCACCCCAATTCTCCTGGTACCAGTGTGATATAGTGACCACCAAAACAAAAGGCTCCTTGTTCCTCTCTGCACCACGAATGATCCTCTACATCTGTTGGTCCACACATTTCCTAGGACTTTTCCCCCACAGCTGTCCCATGAGATCTGGAGCTATTATGCACTCAAGGCTGCTTGGGCTGGGTACCAGTCCAGGTGGTGATGTAAAATTAGGTAAATTTGTAAAATTGAATAATTTATAATGGAGAAGTCACCATATATCAAAATTGGGGGTCCTTAAAGAGGTTATTAAATCATCATTTCATATATCTTATTAACTGTAAGAATTTAGATGAGCTCAGATAGTGTCAAATAGGAATCAGTAATTTACTACACTAAAAATCTTTCGCTTTTTTTTACTTGCTTATTTGAAAGTGATGTCTAGTGAAGCATCTCAAATTAGACAGATTTGCAAATGTGTTTTATTGAAAGAAATTAGACTCTCAAGATGTTCTCTGAAGCAATTGGCTTAACCAATCCCTTCCTTCTTGTTGCTCCACGGTCAGAGATTCCTCTGGCAGTGAGGTCCCCTGTCTTCCTGTTGCTGCCTGGCACATTCACTTCCCAGGCCTTTCCTTGGCTGCCTAAACAAAGAGATGATGTGTGCAAGGCCTGCTGCAGCAGAATTTGTAGTGAGCTCCACGTGGAAGCTCCGGAGTTCTGTCTCCGCGGCAGTAGATCATCTAATAACACAGCTTATCGCTCTGTGAGGACAGACTCTGGAGGTGAAGGATGTGGGCAGAGGGAAAGAGTTGAATCTGAGATAATCCGAATCATTAGACAGAGCGTGTTGATGTTAATAGCTGACGGTAACTGAGATCCGTTCCTTCACCCACTGCAGCGCGATTAGCTTCCCTCACATCTCCTGGGAACCAGGCAACAATCTATGTGTTGGCAATAGAGCAGCGAAGACAGACAAATCCCTCTTCTATAAGAGCTTGCGTTCTTCTGTGGGAGATGCAGACAATAAGCACATATATATCGTGCCAGACGGTAATAAGAGCCCAAAGTAAGAATTATGGTGATAAACAGAGGAGAAAGGGGAGAAAAATACATGTACACATGTAGGTGGTCAGAGCATAAATATAAATTTGGGGAGTGAAGTTTTGAGATTGGTAACTTTTTAGGGAAAACAGTGCAGACACTTAACCGTCTTTAGGGCAGCAGCTTTCATCTTTGTGTCTCAGCTTACTGCCCCCCCCCCCCCGCCCCCCCCCCCCCCCCCCCCCCACGTATTTATACACCATTAGAGATGGCACCTGGGAGAAGTGGCATGCAGACTGTGACCCTGGAGGTCACCTTGCCCTTCACTTTTTGGGGCGGCTGACGTCAATCAGCAAGGCTGATAGATGATTCAGCATGTGTTCCTGTCGTTTAGGTTCCGGCCATTGTTTTTCTCCTCACACTCTAGTTAATCATTTGTTTGAGTAGAACTCACCTGCCTCAGTAAGTCTCTCTCAATGGTTTCATGTCTGCCAGCTCCACTGGGGAAGAGGAAGTGTACATTTTCTATCTATTAGCAGTCTGATGCCTGTGTTCTTTACTTAAGAAGCCAACACCTTGGACTGGGGGTCGAAAATGACTGAACACAGTCTGGGAAACAGATCCAAAGTATCTCTAGGCTCAAGGGCAGACGTTATCATTTGGCATAAAATTGTAACAGCTTAGCTCTATGAAAGTGTTATGAAGTTGAAGATAGTTCCATACTGAGTCGTTAATTTAAATCCACACCATTAGATAATGGCAGAGAAGAGGACACACAACACTGGAGGAAAGATGCCCAGCACTGGAGGAAGGATGCCCAGCATTGGAGGAAGGATGCCC
>CABHPQ010145051.1:27652-43817 GCA_902168405.1 Peromyscus aztecus
CCAGCATTGGAGGAAGGATGCCCAGCATTGGAGGAAGGATGCCCAGCATTGGAGAACAAACACACAAGAATACAGACCAGGAATCACCGGGATTTCAAAGGCTCCTGTCTGCTTGAAAATTGCTTTGTAGCCTAAAGTTTCTGAGTTGAAAAGTCATTTCCAAGATACACAGATGTGAAGGGGATAGCTTAATAAAAACTCAAGGTGAGGCACAAACAGCAGAAGGCCCTGAGCTAGGCTTTCTTTTCCTTTTGTTTCCCCCAAAGGATCCTTCTTAGCTTTATGGCAAACAGAGAAACCCTTCCAGACCTGACCGGCTCCCTCCCGATGGAAAGCCTTCCTTGCATCTGGCTCTTCAGAGGACTCTGCCCTCAAACACAGCGAAAGGCCCAATCTTACCACCATCCACTGCCTACTTCTGACCAGACTCCAAGAGAAATTTCAGCCCAGACTGGAGTCTTTCAAAGCCAGGCAGAGCCAAAGCTGGGCCCCACTTGCAGGAACTACTAATGACTTGCTGGTAGCTACCCAAGTCTGAGAAGCCTACAAACACTTGAAATAGGAATTGGAAAAGAAGTTTCTTCTCTTAGTTCATCTCATCACCATCTGGATAGCTTTTATAATCCTTATTGCACTATGATTATATTTTTATGCCATAGAGTCTGCTAATTAATTGTAATTACCAAGAACAGGAAATTTCAGTATGACCAGATCATGTTTACCCAGAATAGCAAAGTTGGGGAACTGTTCTTTACGAGACATGCTTGGAATTGTGGGATTTTAAAAGCTGGGTAGAACTTCAGGAATGAGTGGGTTCAAGTAGCTCCTATCACAGTTTTGGAGACTGGAGCAAGGGGGCTTCGGTTTCAGGACCAGGTAAATATCTGCGTAAGGAAGCAATGGCTTCCAGCTTCCTAGTCCAGTGATGGCCTCGTGTCCCACAACCTGAGGACCAGGGGCACCCAAAAACGCCACACCCCTCCGTCTGGGTGGAGTCGTCAAAGTTAGGATGGAACTTGGTCAAAATGTCTCATTGCGTCATCTCGTCTCTGTTAGACGCCAAGTTCTTTGGACATAGCGTTCTTGTCCATGTGACACGAACCAATAAATTCTCAGGAAGAAAAACCAATCCAAACACTTAGCGGTGTCTTAGAGAAAAAACAAGAATCTGGGTGACTGAATTTTAGAATGAGGTTACATAGCTGTTCTTGCCTCCTGTGATACGCGCAGTCATGTCTAGATGAACCTGTTCCGTGCCGGAATCAGGACCTAGAAGCCCCTGGAAATGGTGTGGCAGAGCCTTGTCATGGGACTTACAGCGCTTAGCCTCATTTCCAGAGTTAAGGAAAACTTTTCTGTTTAGTCTAGTTTTTAGACTGTTAGTAGTTTAAATAGTAAATTTTCATTTATTATTCCAAGTGAAAAAAAAATTGCGCATGAGAGCTCAGCATGTAGAAGAGGCTAGGGCGACATGTTACGCTCCCAGCGATAGCTGTCCTCTTTACCACGAACAGCAAGTGTGGAAAATCAAGTCAGGCTTAAAACATCGTCACCACCTGACTCGTTTCCATGTGAGCACTGACTGGCTCTCCCACATTCTCGCACCTGGAGCACCCAAGGCTCAGCACACAGGCTTAGACCTGTGCACCCGTCAGCAGCGTCTCCCTGTGACCTGATAAGACACATGCTATGTTTTGTGTGTGTGTGTGCCTGTGTTTGTGTGGTGTATGTGCACGTGTGCCCTTGACTCTGCATGCATGTAGAGGCCGTAGGTCACCATCAGGAGTCTTCTTCTGTTGCTCTCTCTTAGTTTTTTTTTTTGTGTCTGTGTTTTGAGACAAGGTCTCTTAGTGAATCTGCTGCTTACTGGTTTGGCTAGACCAACTAACCAATAAACCTCCAGGATTTGCATGTCTCTGCCTTCCCCAACACTGGGTTACAAACGTGCAACACCATGCCTGGCTTTTTCACATGGGTACTACATAATCATACACACACACACACACACACACACACACACACACACACACACCACAAAACTTGAACAGCTTCATATTTCAAAGCCCTTTGAAGGACATTAAAGGCTTCACTACCTGCCTCCTGGGACCTTCACTTCACTAGCTTTGAGGTCATAGTTCTCCTGGGGTCTCTGTTTCTTTCCTTGTGATTTTCTGCCTGAAATGCCCTTGAAAATCCTGCTTTATTTTTTTTTAATCTGTCTCATAGTAGATGGCACTTCCCTGCAAAGTCCTATATCTATGGCTTAACATCTCATCACCAGAATGAGAACCTGCCACAAATGCAGCATTGAGTACTTATTTTTCGAATGAATAGAAAAACTTTTAAACAGATGGATGAACGTGATTTGCATTGAACTAACAATCAAATTTGCCTTCGTTAGTATAATGACTCTGAGTGCAGGTCATTTTAGCCCCAGATGTAGAAGGACACACCACGAGTCACTGACGTCGCCTGCTGCTTTGGAGAGTCAATCAGAAGTAAGCAGTGCAGCTAGAAGCTGTGATAACCAGAAAGGGAGAATACTGTAAGAGGTAAACTGAGGCATTAATCTGTTCCTGGATTTCCTGTCTTTTGCTCTGGCTCTTCCAATGAAATCTGGACATATTTCTCAACTTTATTTTCTTAAGTGCTCTTTTGGACTTATCAGTGTTGGAAATCAAATGCCCAATGGTCCTTGCCACCCACACATGAATTCCAAACGAACTATCAAAGTCTTCCCAAAGGATGTAGTCTGTGACTGTTGAGATCTGCCCTTGCGGGATTCTGTCTTACTCCGGGGAGCCTCTTCCATCCACTTGTCTTTATTAGTCTACTCTGGGAAGAATGCTAAGAGCTGTGCTGTAAGGCAACAGCTATCCCTGGAGCAATCATTCCTGCTGGGTCAAGACACCTTGGCTTGTCTGCATCCTAGGAGGCAGGTCCTGGTGGTTCAGATAGAACTCCGTTTCTCACACCCCCCCCCCTCCCCACCCCCCTTCACCTCCTACCCCACGTTAGACAAGCCATTGTTTGGTAGTATACTTCAGGGCCTTTCTGCCTCCTGGTGCCTCCAGAAAACTCTCAGAACTCTCCGTCCTGGATTCTCCTTGCCCTAGACTTCCAGATTAATCATAATATTTGTCAGTTTAACTTCCATTGTCTCCCAAAGTCTGCCCACTCACTCCTCTATGACAACGTCTAGTATTTATAACATAAAAGAATCCACTGTGAGGAGCAGGCTATGGTGCGGGTAGATTTCTGAGCTCATCTTTGAGAGCGATGCGTTTTAAATCAGGCTGCTTCACTGACTATATTCAGAAACACTTGGAGTGTAATCATCAGCAGTCCTTCAGCATTCATTCGTTCATTCATTCATTCACTCAGCCACACACATAGGCCTTTCTTTTACATCAAAGCTTTAATAACAAGAACTGGATTTGACAAGAGCAATTGATGAGAACAGTGGATTATGTTTACTGTTATTAGTTATAAACTATTGCTTTCTAAGCTTCCTAATGGATAAAAAGAGGTTCATGTCTACCCTATACAGCTTCTGGAATGAAAGACTTATTTGGCTCACTACTGGGTAATGAGGAAATGTGGAGAAATTCTTCCCTTACTCACTGATAGAAAAAGAAATGCTTCTTTAAGTTAGATGTGTGCCTTTGTTCAAAGATGTTTTTCTACAACTTGGACTATCTCGCTGGTGTCTTCTTGCTGTCACATAGAAACATGGGGAAAGCTGAACCCTGTCCATATGATGGCCACATGCTATTGAAGGCTGATGGGCTCAGCCTCTGCTTAGAGCCAGAGGTCTGAGCAGGTCAGTTCTCTAGGACTCCGTCAACAGTAGGTCTTATCTCCCTCACCATCAGTTCTCTGTGGTCCTCTGACTCACCCATCTTGTCAACTCGACTGAAATACAAATGTCAGATTGGGCCCAAGTGAAAAAGACCTCCCTGAAGGCTTATCCCAGTGAAGCTAAGAGTCTGTGTCCTCATAGAGCCCCATTCTCAAGATCGGCACAAGCCCTCTAGGTAACACGTTTGGTTGTTGTTGACTTTTTCCTGTGAAAGTTTGATAGCCTTGTGTGCTCTAGGTAGCTCCAGCTCTCTGCTGCCCCCAGCAGGCCCTTCACTTCTTATCTTAGCCTAGCCTGGCTGGCCCTACGGATACCAGCAAAGATAAAGGGTCTTCCAGTCTGAGATGGTCGTACATTTTGTATCATGAGATTTGTGTGTGTTTGGCCATTGATTTTCGTTCTGGTTGTAAGAAGGTGCTATGCACTTGACACCTCTTCCGTTATTGCTGCCATGGTGTGGTTCTTCTTCCCTAGCTAGGCACCATCTTGCTGGCGTGGTATGGTCCTTCTTCCCTAGCTAGGCATCATCTTTCTTATCTTCTACTTAAATCAACCATACTCTAAGATAGGAGAAGTATGCTTTGGTAAAGACAGAATGATCTAAGCACAAGCGTGTGAAAGTTGGAATAAGATAGGTGTGGATTTTGATCCTGACTCTCCTAACCACTGGCTCTTTGAACTTGAGTAATATTTTTCTGTTTTTCTCTCACTATGTAATAGCAGGCCAGCAAAACTGACTGGTCGATGATGCTCCTGAGGGTGTCTTTTCCTTCCTCATGGAGTCTTTGGATTTTGAACAAGCAGCCCGGCAGCAGCTCGCCGCTATAGGAATTAGCAGTCATGAGTTGGGGGTGTTTCTTGTCCATGTCTTCCCTTCTTCTGTGTGTCTGTCCTTCTTCTGTGGTCTGTGGTCTTTTACCTTTAAAAAAATTATGATAGGCAGATGTTTAGTCAGTGAGATAAGCAATTAGTTCTCCCGGCACTGACGCAAAGCCTCCACTGGCCTGCAGGCTTTGGTAGTAGCAACTACACACTGTGAGCTTCGAACCTCATAGAACCTCAATTATATGAACACCAGGCAGCTCAATCCTGTTAAATAACCCAGAGTCTGGAAGGTTCCTTGGAAGACTTCTAGTTTCTAAACATAACAGCTAGCTAAATATCCTTCTGTTAGCAACATGGCAGGTCAGGGCCGGTTCTGTCTTTAATCTCATTTGTTGGAGCGGTGCTTGCCAGACATTTTGTGCATGATGTCATGTGACTCTCCGAACGGCCTTGGCTGTCAGGCTGTATCACCCACTGAGACTTCGCAAAGTCGAAGTAACTCACTTAAGGTCACACAGAGAGCGAAGGTCATAGCTGCAATCTGAGTCAAGTTCCGACTGGACGCAAGTTTCTGCTTGTGTGGGTTGGTTCTCCTGTCTCTGGGAAATGAAGGAATCCCAAGGTCCGACCAGGCATTAGAGCAGCCTGCAGGGTTGTAGACCTCTGTTTGGATCTGTCATTGCCCTATGGGGGCTTGTAAAGGGTGAGTTGAAGGAGGTTCTGACTATGACACCATAAAACAGCAATGTCAGACCATGACCTTTGTCTGTTGCTGTTCCAGTGTTGATTGATAGATTACATTTTCAAAGATTACATCAGTAATTCATGCTTTATTACTCCTGAATTAGTATAATGCTTCAAATCATCTTGTTATAATTCAGCATAATTACCTGTAATTAAAAATAAATTCCTGTAGGGTGAGATTATTAATTCCTATTCAAATCTCTTCATTTCGATGTGGCTGTGAGTGGACCAATGCCCGGCTCTTGGGTAAGAGCGCTGAGAGCATCGTGTGGGGGTAACTTCGCTTCGTCCTATGTGTTTGTACTTTGTACTTTTTCCGTGAGCCCCAACACTCCTCCGACTATTTTAACGTACTTGATGTTCTTACAGGTACTGGCTTTTTGTGTTGTTCTTGTTTTGTTTGATTAATTCACTTGAAGATTCTGATGAAAGCTGTGAAGAGTTTTTCAAGGGCAAAATTCATCCCGGCACGTACAGCTAGGCTGCACACAGACTTTCCGGAGGATCAGGCTTCCCCCAGGACGGGGCCTCACCTGCCTGCAGCAGCCACACGGCAGGGGCCTGAGGCCTAGCAATCTGGTTTTAACCAAGCCTTCAGCGTTTCTGATGGCTGGAAGTTTAACAGCTACTCCCCAGGGAGGAATGGAGAATCCTGCCCTGGCAGATGCTCTTGGATATGTTGTAAGCAATCTGACTGTAGAAAGGGTAACAGATCCTTGCAGCTCTGAACTTGTTGCCTTCTCTAGGTGTTAACACCTGCTTCCAGACCAAGTATCTTTTTGCTCCTGTGGGAGCAAGGAGGGGGCTGGTGGCACTATCACCTTCCAGGTGTCAGGGTGGAGCACCAGCTGGGGACGCCCCCAGGGAAATGCTCCCAGGTGTCTGAAAACATTAAAGCCGATTCAGGAGGTGATAGCAGAGGGCGGCTTCTCTCACAGGATACATACCTGTAGTGAGCTGGCAGCACAGCCCACTTGTCCCAGCCTGGGAGACCTTCTCTCTGGAGGCCACCACTGTGGAGCCCAGCTAGCATATGATGACAGATAAGGCAATTCGGTGCTCAGAGTGTCTAGAAATCCACCTCCAGAGTTGGTTTCTAAATGTTTCCATGTAAGAAGTTTTATGTCTCAGCCAGATAATTAAAGCTGGTGTTTTAGCTATGTTTCCACGCTGAAGTTTTATTATGTGAGAAAGACATTAGTAAGATTCATAAAGAAGTTCTCACCTAAGCCTGAATCCCCCTTGAGTAAATGTTTCAGCACACATGTTTAACTGTCATAATTAATCACCATGTGGCCTCCGTGAGGGCATGGTTTTTAGTGAGTGTACTTTGGTGGTACATAAATACATTATACATGTATTATCTCCTTGAAATTTTGAAGCAATGCATAGAAATCTAACTGTAAAAAGCAGGGCACCAAGCACTCCTTTCTGAGCCACACAGTAAAAATTCTGGTCCTCTCATCTTTACGTAAAAAGGAATGTCTGACTGCATCAGCCAAGGTCGGGGAAAATGAACTCCTGTGACTGGCTTCCCTGGGCACGCAGGCTATGATGCTCTGCTCTTCACCTGCTTGTTTTAAGACCAGTTGAGGTCAGTGGAAATAAATGATTACATTCTGAATGTTAACAGTAGAGTGACCTCCCTATTTTCTGGGTACATTACCTGGGGGCTGTTTGCTGATGGGTCTGCTCTACCCGGCCCTCCAGGCTAGCATTCTCTATCAATCTGATAGTTTGATTCCCTTCTCTCAGATCCCTTTATTTCCTCATGGGTTTACTGCTCTGTTGCTGAGGGTCGGTGCTGTTTCATATCCTTACAAAAAATTCAACTGTCTTGGATTTTGCCTTTCCCAGTTGCATTATTCCCATAATGCCTTTGTTCTCAGGACAGAGTGGGGCAGAACACTTTCTGTTTCTTCCAAGTCCTAGACAAACTCTTACTGCATCCTTTTCCCTCTGCAATGCCTGCCCTGCTCAAGCACAGGTTGACCTATAAGTTTCCACCGTTTCCTAGTGGTACCAACTCACTGAGTGCATACAGACTTCCTGTGTTATCCACCGTGTGACTCAACAATAAGACAGCAACACTGAGCATCTGATCAAGCTCTGCTCCCACCACCTGGTCCCTCCACTTCCCAAGGCAACTAACTCAGCAGACCTGGAGCAGGCACTGGGCAGGAATCCAGTATCTACTGGGCTTGCAGCCTATGAGGTCGCCTGACAGAAAAACTGTGCCCCAGTCAGGTCGGGAAATGGTTAACTAGACCAGCCAGAATTCATCTGTGGGGGAATTGAAATGCGGATGTTGGCCAGTGCCCACTAACTTGGTAAGCAGAACCCAGGAAGAAAGGAGCATGAAATTGCCAGAATCTGACAGCAGCTAAGACTTCTTAAAGGAGAAGCAGCGTGCAGGAGGGGAGGGGAGCTGTGGGTTGTTCGGTGTATGGTAGGTGGATGGACTAGCCTTGGATGCCCTTGAGCCACCCCCAGTACTTTCGGGAACCCAAGGTTTTCCTTTGCAGTCAACGAGGCAGAGCCGGCACTCACTCTTCAGGGTCCTTTCCTTCCCTTGGTCAGCAGCTCCCTTCCATTTCGTCCTCAGCTCCCTAAAGCACTTTCCTACAGTCTTCCTTGGCATAAGCCACACACCTCTCCCTCCCGCACCAAGCAGCTCTGTGGACAGCCGGGTTATGGCCAATGTCATGTGGGAAGGTGTGGCCTCAGGATCCGTATCGCCAATGTGACTGAAGAGAAGCAGCAGTGTGGTCAGGACTGAGAAGCATCTAGTTCATCCCCAATCCCAACCCTTCCATGCATCTGGTTTCCTTCACAGGCATGTGTAAGGGGGAAAAAGTGCTTCTTTCTAATTATTGGAAAGGAGGTTCCTCTACTGCTAGATGTTACACTCATGGATTAAAGCTAAGGAGGGGCCGATCAACTCCAAGTCTCTGATGGCAGCCTTAGCTCCAGTCCCTCCCTCCTGGCCAGTCTTTGTCACTTGTGTTGCTGTCTGATCCCTGAGTTGTTTGGTTTTATACTCACTAGTAGACACAGAATGAAGGAGCCAATGCATATGAAAGATCGAAATGTATTTACACAGCCAGAACTAGAGAGAACATTCAGAAAGACACACTAAGGACGGTTCCCCAGCAGTGGAAGTGTACTTGACTAGGAAAGGACCGTTGCTGGTCTCCATGAAGCCAAAGTCAGAAGGGAAGAGAGGGAAGGAGCAAACAATGGTTGTGTTGGGTAGGAAACATTCACAGCAGTCAACATGAGAAGCCCAAGAACACTTCAGCGCTTTAGAGATGTAAAACTGTGACTGTTGCTCCCATCTTCAGAACTACCGAGAGCTAGGAAAGAGGGGGTTCAAGGGTTAAGCTGAACATGAGAAAGAAAATAGGCAAGTCAATAGCGACGGACAAATCCATGACAAATCTGAAAGGGGAAATGGAGTGTTCTGACTGCTGGGGGACAAAGTCAGGCTTTCCCACTGTAGAGAAAATGGTCTCTGAGATTTGTGAGCTCTGAATTTTGTCCAGATCTAGGCTTTTCTTTCAATGTGGACAGAATCTGAAAAACTTTAGACTTACCAATGGTAGCAGTAACCACGTCCCCATGATAGTATGGTTTTTTGTTTGTTGTTCGTTTCTCACATGTGGTATTGTTTTCTTCTTCTCAATGTCTTTAGGAATACCATTCATGAAATGATCACTTCAAGTTTACATGAAGAAACTTGAGTCCCAGAAAATCACATGTAATCGTCACTGAACATATTCGTGAGGTCTGCACATAATCACCAAGAATCATACCTTCTGTCTATAAACCCCATGCACCTCAACCCACAACTTTGGATACTGAACTTCATCCAAGACCTCAAGATCTACTTTGCCCATGCTCTGCGTCCTAAGCTCCTCAGGAGTCTTACCAATGCATCCCCTTCTCTGTCTCCCACCCTTCTAGGCTGGCCATATTTCCTGTTGAATGACTACTTAGTCACTGAGCAACCCTTGAAGGAAACGAGGAAACGTTCAGACCCCCTCATTTGAAGTACCACATCTTCCTTCTGCTGCCTTCAGTTCCTTGCCTCCTACAGTTTTGAGTTCCCTAAGCTAGGTGGTATTTTGCCTCCCTGGCTTACTTTCTCTTGAGAGCACCAGAATGTCCGAACTCCCTGGGTTACTTCACTGGGGGCGGCCATTTTGTGTCTAGCCCCCAACTCTGGCACGTCTCCATCTCTTCTTGCTGGTCAGCATCTTCTACCAGAATCCACCCCCTATGTCTGTTGCATCTCCTATAACACTCAACTGTGCAGTTTCTTTGTTGACAGTTTACCACGGGTTCGTCATAGTTCTTTGAAGGGGAAGGTTTCAATTATACTGCAGCTGGCTCATTCTTCTCAACTCCCACTCACTACCTGCTTCCTCACCTAGACGTCTAAATCTTAGTCAACTGCGTGGAAGGAAGATAATAAAAGGTCCTTCTGGGTTGGACCAATTTGTGACTCTTTGCAAACAGGAACTAATTGTCTAAAAGAGAAAGTAAACTCTGAGGGTAGCAAGGGATTAGTAGTAATACTGCATCAACAGCCTTCAGAGTTACAAAGATGTTGGCGAGAATTGAACTTCCCAGATGAGGCCAGGGAAGGGAAGTGATTTTTCTCAGGATCATTTAATTAACTAATGAAGGTCTTCTTCATTCCTAGACAAGACCCCACATGCAAACCTTTCTCCTTTGGTTTTGGTTTCTACTACAACAATGTAGACATACCTATGTGGTCATATCTATGTGGAATGTAGTCACGTGTGCGTTACACAGACCTCGATGTTCTGAAACAGGATCTCCGAGGCTAGAGCAGAAAAGACGAGGTCTGGCCTTGGGTGCCCTGTCAGTTTCTCCCTTGTCAGACACTGCACTTTCTAAGATTGGCCCCATGTTTTGTAACAGTGAAAAGGGGGTCTACTGGTTCTTTCAACATTTTCACAGGGGAAACGAAAGCTCCACCTGGAAAGGGAGGTGTGCAAGCGCCAGGCTGCTGCCCTCAGCTCCAGGCCTGTGTCTTTAAGAAGAGCTCAGTAAACCTAGTAGCTGCTTTTGTTTGTGTTTTGAGGTGGAGGAGGAGCCTGGCTTGAAGCAGTACCTGGAGCTTGTGGGCGTTCTCTGGGAACTGTGAGTCAGGCCTGCAGCATGGCCAACTGGAATCCTTGATGTAGTTGGAAATGATTCAGGGGCACAGCTGAGACCTCAGAATGCCAGACTGTGAGAGGAAACCGCAATCCCTGGCACAGAGCTGGCCCTGTATGGATGGCAGGAGGTCGTCTTGACTTGAACAGCAGCAGAGTCACCACTACCAGCAAAAGAGATGGAGGCAGGATTTCTTTCCCTAGAATCAGCCCCATGTGTGAGCATGCAGAAAGCCCTGGCAGTAGGAGCCAGTGGTCCAGGATAGCCACTTAAGGCACTACCAAGACTTCATTATTTGGCTGGGTGTACTGGAAGGTGGCTACCAACCTGTCTGATACACAAGATGGCAGATCTAAATCCTTGACTATGTTTAGAGGTTGGACAAGTTGCTTCTGTAGTTAAGGTGGAGATTGTAGCTGGAAGTTTTCCTGTGTCCCACCTAGTCCTCAGCTGCTCAGACCCAAGTAAACACACAGAGGCTTATATTAATTAAAACTGCTTGGCCATTAGCTCAGGCCTACCACTGACTAGCTCTTACACTTAAACTAACCCATTTCTGTTAATCTATATGTTGCCACGTTTTCTGTGGCTTTACCTGTGTGTCATTACATGCTGCTCCCTGGACAACGGGCTGGCGTCTCTCTGACTCAGCCTTCCTCTTCCCAGAATTCTCCTTGTCTGCTTATCCTGCCTATACTTCCTGCCTGGCTACTGGCCAATCAGTGTTTTATTAAACCAGTGTATAAAAGCATTATCCCACAGCAGGAGATCTTAACTACAGTCTTCCTTGAAAGAAGAGGAACTAATACCAGAGCTGTCTCCAGCCTCTCCAGGGGAGGGTATCCATTTCTGAGTCCAGCTCAGGTGTTCCTTCATCTTGATCCTCCCAGAGAATGAAAGATCAGCTTCTTTTCCCCTGCAGATGCCCGAGGTTGGGCAGAACTCATAATAATGCTGATTTCATATCTCTGTTTGCACTCAAAGCCGTGCTGTTGGGCAGACAACACAAACGGAGTAGGTGGAGAAGCCGGGTGTCATTCAGAATTTTTGGACATCTCAGATTTGGGAGCATGCTTCTGCATCTGCACACCTGTGACTCATGTAGAAACCAGAGTCACAGAACAGAGGATGGGCTTCATGAATGGCAGAAAGGCTCCTGGAGGAGGTCAAAAGGCAGGTGCAGACAGCAGAGTTGCCTTCCTCCAGGTAGGCCAGGGAGCACAGTGCACATGATAGGGAGCACTTTTGCTGGCCTATTTGTTGTCTTGGGTCTCTCAAGCCTTCTTGATGGGAAGCTAATACTGAGAGAGGGTGTCTTTGACTAAGTGGCCCATCCATCTAGAAGGGGTTGCAGAGAGATAGGTACCAAAAGGTGTGATGCCTTGGCAACACTTCCTGTCCGTTATTCTGTGGTCCAGACTCGGGAAGGAGCAATGGATGGGTGCTTTTTGAATTGCAAGAAACAAAGCATACAACAGAGGGCATTCTCTCAGACGAGGTCCCCTCATGATTAGAATTGAAGGAGACTGGAGCTGGAGGTGACTTGACTCTCAGGACTTCTAGTCTCCCTGTGCAGGCATTGCACCATGGCTTCTCATGAGATTCCTCAGCCAACTTTGGGTCCTGTTGCTCCTGAGCTGTGATCTTTAGCTTCTCCTCTCAACATCTCTGCTTTAACAGACTTCTCTCAGGTACATTTTCTGCTTAATTATAGTTTTTGCTTTCTAACCATTTCGGCTTGCCCTTCACTGAGGATGACTAAGGCTACCCACAGCCTTCTCAGTGAACCTTTCCATCTTGGCCTCTACAGAAAACAGCTGGAGTCTTTGTGTATTTCTTAACTAAAAGTCCCACGGGTGGGAATATGACTGGCACAGTGGATCCCTCTTTGAACTCACCTCTTCACTAGGGGCACATGATCAGCCCAGGATGCCATGCCTGAGGCACGTGTCTACTTCTGGTCAAACCATTTGAGGACAAAGGTAAAGAAAGTTTCTAAAGAAAACTTTCACCTTGCCGAAATACTTTGGATTTTGTATTCTCTTGAGACCCAGACGTATTTCTTACATATGCCTTAGGATTTCTTCAGTGCTGGAACTACAAGAAACTGCATTGGTTTGCACACACTGAGGTCTGAATTGACGTTGCCATGGCTGCTTTCTCACTTGCTCATGGTCAGCAAGGCTTGTGTTCCATCTGGACCCACTACCTGAATTCTGAAATTCCTCTTCTCTCTGGCCTCTCCCCTCACTACCATCTTCAAATCTATATCTCATTTGCTTTACCCCCAAATTTACTGTTTGGATTTATTTATTAATTAACCAATTTATCCTTCATTTTAGAAATACTGTATTTTATCCTGCATAGTTTACCAAAGCCACTTCAAAAATGTCTCCATATTCTAAGTGCCTAATCACAATTACTAAATGTATGACATTTGCCTATGATTAGAACTGTTGATTTCCCCCTCCATTTTAACTTAGCTTTTAAGTCTTGACTACCCATGATAAAGCAAAGTTCAGCTGAGTTCTTTCTAAGTAACATTCTGCCCAGAGTCCTTATCAAAATAGCAAATCTAGGTATCTCTTTACTGTGCTTTACTCTGAATGAGCAGTGCTCAGTCTCGAATTCTTATGCTATTGGCTAATACAGTGTGGCTGGATGGCTTCTAGGAAAACATGAAACTTGAGCATATATTCCAATTTCAAGAAATGCTGACCCAGGAGGGATTTGAATCTCTACCAAGTAGCTTCTTCACAGTTCCTTAAATGGCGCTTTGTGTTATTTGACCCTTTAATAGGAAAGACAGCACATTTTTGTTGATGCTTCCCACAGTCTCCATATCTTTTAAAGGAGATGGGGATAGGAAATAAAGACCCTTAAGAGACTTGGAGACGAGGGGGTGAAAGGAAAGAAGTACAAGGGATGTAAACTAATAGTTGGATTCCTGTTAATTCCTTGAAATTTAGAAAAAGAGGGCTGAGGATTGACTTTTAAAATCAAGCCTGGAAGTCCAAGGCAGCAGATGGATGGACCATTCCTTTATTCCAATGCTACAATTAAAATCAGAGAGAAAAATGGGGTTGCTGAAACTATTGGCAGGTTGATTGCCAAACAACTGATCGAATTGCCAAAGGCCAAGCCAATTCACTTTCCTTAACAACAAAATAATTGGGCTCTGTCTGAACTATGTGAAATTATCTCCATTTTAAAGACAGCAAATGAGTTTGATTACTCAGTCACGAATGCACTCTCAACACTGGCTTGTTATATCAGCTAAAGTAGTTGGTTTGGGCCCAAAAATGTCATATCAGGGGTACCATGAAAGTATAGCTTCAGGCCCCAGAACTGAAACTCTAATTGCTGCTTTACCTAAAGACACTCCTGCCATGAAAGCCAGTCATTGAGTTTGCTTGGAGAGTGTAATGGCAGAGAGGTGGATGGTAGCTAGCTTTGACCTTGGGATCTATAGGAGATTCAGTCATTCATTCAAAAATCCACTCTACTGTTATCTGATGGCAACTACTGAGGGTGAGCATAGATTTCACAGACCCGGGGCACCATCCTTCACAAGAACCTCCCTTGCTTCATACGTGGCCACAAAGTCCATCAGGTCACCTGATCTCAGACCCAGTGACTCCATGTTCAAGGTATCAGGGTACTGTCCTCTCACATACAGTAGCTTGCTAGAGTACGCAAAAAGCTCAGGGGGGTGTTCTACACGTATTACAGTCATATGCCAAAGGATGCCAATCGTGACCAAGATGTAGGGGGGGTGTATGGGAGGATGAGGCAGAGAGACAGACAGAGACAGGGAGGCTAGGGCCAGGCTTTCCCCATAGAACCCTTTGTGCCAGTCTTCCAGCACAGCCTGGTGTCCATCAACTAGGAGTCCCGTCGAAGCTTTGGGATATGAAATTGTTTGTTTGTTTGTTTGTTTTTTGCCTGTGTATGCATGTTTGCATGTGGTTGAGCATGCATGTAGAGGTAAAGGTTGACATTTGGTGTCTTCCTCAATCACTTTCCAGCTTATACACTGAGGCAGAGTCACGCCTGTGATGCTGTCTAGAGGTCTTGATCGCATTCATTTTCTCTTCCAGTTAGAGCATGAAAAGGAGGAAAAGTCTTGAGTGTGACAGGTAGCCGCAGAAAAATCTCAAACACCATAGACAGAATCAGTAGTTGAAGAAAGAGGAAACATGCACGCAGGAGGCACATGGAGAAAAAGACCCTCAGCAAAGCTGGTGGGGTGGGGGCAGGCACACAGGACTCAGGAAGCAGAGAACTCCAGTCTCTTCTCAGGGGTGGAGATGTTTAAGTCTCTGAAGAGTCCCTGCCCCCAATTTAGCATTGGTCAGTTTGAAGAAATACAGGATGGTTGATGGCCCACAGCTGTTGTATACCCTGTCCTGAGTGGCCTTGAACTTGTTGAGCCCGTCCATCAGCAGGGGGCCTGCTGGTGGGAGACAGGAGCCTGCAAGGCTCAGTTTGAAGCTGCCTCAGATCTCCAGGATGAAGATGCCGGCTGTCTTGGAACTTGGCCCCCTTTATTACCTAGCTTTGGCTTCTCTCCCTATATGTCTCCCAGGGAATCCTTCTAATTTCTAGACTTGAACACAGAGCTCACCAATTGGGCTGGTCTATCTATCCAGCTTGCTCTGGGCATTGCTTCTCTCTCTCTCTCTCTCTCTCTCTCTCTCTCTCTCTCTCTCTCTCTCTCTCTCTTCTCCACATCCTAAGCACTGGGATTATAGGAAGATGTCAACCCTCTTTCAGTTCCGGTATTTACATGGGTTCTGGGTGTCCAACTCTACTCTTAATGCTTACATAGCAAACTTCTTACCTGTTGCGCCGTCTTTCTAACCATTGTGCTGAGTATTGGGACTTCATTCTGCACATGTGATGTGATGGACTGGATCACTGGCTAGGCTGTGGTCACGATCACATGGCTCAGAGCCCCAGCCCTCTGATTACATGGCTGTTTTTTTTTTTCCTTGCATGACCAACCTCCATTTGGATCAGTCTAGGGGCTCAGGGATGCATCACCCTGTTGGTCTAAGCCCAGGAAGAGTCTGAGGAGCCACTGCCTTCCATTGAGGCTGGAGCTTCCCACGATGCTGCTGTGGTGGCTGTCACAGTGAGGAGCATAACAGCATGCTGTGTCTCCTGATCAGGCTCTGAGTCATTTGCCTCCCCGCTTCTGCCCCTACCATCCTCTTTCATCTACCAGGTTTCCCTGTAGCCCTCACTCTTTCTCTACTTTGCCCTTGCCCTGCTTAGATTTTTGACTCACCTGATCTGTGTCCTACCAGAGACAAGAGTGAAGTATTTACTTAAGCCCCACCCAACAAAAACCTCCTCCCAATACTCCATCATGCCAAGGCCCAGGGGCTGCTTGCTTGTGCCTACCTTTCCCACTGTCACCGCACCGTTATCATCGAGACCCAGGGACAGGTGCCCAGCAGTGCTCGTGGGAAGCAGTCCTAGGCATGTCCATAGGGAGGAGGGAGGAGACACAGGCTCAGCAGCTCAGGCAGGAGTGACCCC
>CABHPQ010145052.1:3037-14515 GCA_902168405.1 Peromyscus aztecus
TATATATATATATATATATATATATATATATATATATATATATATATGTATATGTATATATATATAGTCCCAATCTAATTTCCCACGCTAGAAGCACATATATGAATAGACAACTATATAAAGTGTCCTATTAAGCTGAGGAATTAAACACAAGTTAGCATTAAGATTCTGCTTACATAGAAGGTTAAAGAATATCTTTTATATTCATTACTTTAACTATTGTCTCTTTTTTTGGTAACTATATGTAAAAAGTTTAACTTATAGCTCAATAATTATGATGAGTAAAAAGATTATATAATGGGTGTGAAATATACATAAGTTTCTACCATTTTAACAAAGAAATGGCATGGTCAATTTATAGAATATATTTCTACATATTATTTACTTATGATTATGTCAACCTTTGTCTTTTCAAGTGTAAAGGATTATTATTTCCTCAATTCATACTAAGTTTTCAGGAAGAAACAAAAAATAATTCTAATGTACAGAAAATCACTTATATCCTTTTCCTAATAAGATGCCAAATAAATATATGCCCGGCTTTATTCCACAATGAAAGAATGAAGCATCAAGTCTAAGATGGAGATGGACAAGTGGAAAGAAGGGAAAAGATGGAGCAAAGACAGAGAAAGGTGGATTTACAAGGTTCAAAGTTTCTGAAAACATTCGGAACATATATTGATCTGGGAGAAACCTCATTGTCTAAAATAACAAATTATATTCAGGTACTAAGAAATGAACTATGCATTGAAAAAATACTGCTTTACTCATGAAAATCACTGTATTTACTTTTTATTCATATGAAATACATTTGTTATTTCAAAGTTCTTTATTACATGTTCAGCACACAATCCTATTTCAAAAGGAGAATTTACAAAGATATTACTTACACAACATTCCAATTAATCCAATTGACATATCCTTAATAAAATTCTGGGAGAGAATATTTAGGGCAGATAAGAAATATGTTAAACTAAGAGATTTATATAATCTTGTACAAAAATGCCAGATTTAAGAAGCCAAATGCTCCTTTCATAATTGAAATCAAGGTATTTCTGCAGAGAATCACTTATTAAAACTAAACTACTGTTTCAATAAAGCATTAAGATTGCTGCATAGGAGGCCCCTTGGGCAGCACTCTGGAATAATAGTGAATTGCTATGAGAATCCTCAATGGAACATTTTAATAAGTGTGATAAATGACTCACAGAGTGCTTCTGATTTCAATGTCAGTGGAATTAGAATCATACAAAGGCTGGCCCTATTGATGAATGTGGAGGACTTTCCTGGTAAACACTTGGCAATGTCAGGACAATACCAGCTGATGGAACACTCAGAGGCAGAATTTATGTCCATTTTCAACACTCGGCTGCAGAGTGAAAACATGTAGGCAGAAGACTACTCTTACCTTTACAAGTAATATACTCTGAAATAATATAACCCTTCAGATGACATCAAACATGGAACTGAAAAGTTATAATGTATAAAATAAAGAAACCTATATTCAGAGACATGACATTACATTTATAGGATTACTGGTAGAGTAGTTCCAATAGATATTAGCCATAAGTTGAAATTCTAAGCAATTTCCTCTTATTTTTCCTCTTATTTTAGAAAAGTGTTTTTCTAATTAATTAGGATTACAAATTCAATGATGCTAAAAAATATGTCTCTATACATACACACACACACACACACACACACACACACACACACACATATAAAACATTCCACAAGATATTTTTCAGATATTTTTAATTTAGCATACAGATTAAGATTTATTGGAATATTAAGAATTTTGAAAGCTAGGCAGTGGTGTAGCATGCCTTTTATCTCAAAACTTGGGAGACAGATGCAGGCAGATCTCTGTGAGTTCTAGGCCAACCTGGTCAGTAAAGCAAGTTTCAGGACAGCCAGGGCTTCATAGAGAAATCTTATCTCAAGAAAACTAAAAAATAAAAAATAAAAAAGGAAAATAATACCATACAAGAAATTATTTAATATTAACATTCAAATTAAAAACCTCTCCTATGTATATTATCTCCATTGTTTTTTGGATGTTATTTTAATGGTTCAAAATAAAACAAGATTTTTATTGATTTATTTTTCAAGTTTCTATGTTATCATCTTCCTTACCTTTTTTGAATGTGAATCATCTATTGTAGAATCATCATGCTGATATACATGAAACATTTTCTTAGAATATACTTAATTTTAATATAACTTAAGAAATCTAAACTCTAGAGAAAATATATAGGAACAGTGAAAATAATTCAAAATAATCTCTTTAATTATTTTATATGGAAAAGCATAAAATATAAATATCAAAAGTATTATAAATAAAATTTTTTATTATTATACATAAATTACTTGAACAGAGTAAGCCTGAAATAATTTTGTTTGTCAATAGTTTTCAGTATTATCTGCAGGCATTGTTGATATTGTTTTGCAAACATTAAAAGACACACCCAGAACCTCTTGGGATTTATAGCTCAAGTGAAGTTTGTGATACACAGTGCCTTCAGCTAGGGCCTGAGTTTGCTACATTTCTCATAAACTAACAGCTGAAGCTTTGCTACACCTTATCCCTTGGTTGGCCTAGCAACAAACAAGAGAACCTTGTGCCCTCTCCTAGAAATAATGTATAAGAGAGTGTCTAAGCAATGAACATTAATGGCTACATGTTGATCAAAACATTAATGAAGCTTATACTAAATGGTTAATCTGGTTTTTGTTTGTTTTTCCAACATTGCCAAGAAGCAAAAGAGAGTGGATGGTGTTTTTCTCAGCATTAAAACACTTGAGTTGCATTTCAATCTTCATTCCCAGCCATCCGGACTTTGTGCGTGTAATCCCCCACCTTTCACCCTCCGACAGCACTAAACCCAGTTCCTTCCATGTTTGTAATTTATATTAATGAAGGGATATGTGGGATATGGAGACTCATTGCTAGCACATGCCATGGCTTGAATAACTACTAATCTTAGGAAGTTTCAGAATTGAATTTCAGCTCAGGTATTTAACCCTTAGTTACTATTTAAACTTTTTATATCAATCATGTTATTTATATTTTAATGGATATATACATTTCAAAAGCTGCTAATATTTCAGTATAATTCCCATGAGCACCTAGTACAAATACTAAAGTTGTACAAATTAAAAATTTAGTTATAATTTTTGATTCTTTGGAGGTCTAACTGAAAATTTTCATTTAAGTTTACTGATTACAAGTAACACTTTAGCATCAAATGATTAATTTTACTGATTTATTTTTAAAATCTCATCCATATCATAAGTTTTTTAAATAAAATATGTATGAAAGAGAAGCCAGTGATGTCTTCATATCCTTTAGTTATTGATTAGAAATAAAATAAAATGAAATGCATACAAGAAAATGTTTCCACTCTTTAAGATCACACAACAATATCAAAGTGGCTTTATGTCTTTTTGTAGTTATAAAATATTCTATTCTGTTTTTTTTTAAGTGAAAGAATCAATTTCTTTTTACTCTTGAGCCTTACAGAAGGTATCAGATTAAATTTAAAAGTAGCTTATTCCTGTTTCTACTTCTCTCTTATGATGTTTAAAAAAGTTATAACAGGTATCTTTTTTCTTAGACTCAATGTAAAATAAGACAGTTGACTAGAGGTTGCTACTTGGAGACTTTACAAGGATCTCTGAGAATTAACCAAAATAATGAAAGGCAAAGAGTCTACAGAAGCATAAACCTCTTTGGGCTGTGAAAGCACATTTTAAATTAAGGGTAGCTGAAAGGGAGGTTATCAGTAAGTAAAAGGAAGATCAGAATGAGGAAAGGCTGGAGATAACAACTAAAGTTTCTTTCATTTCATTGAAGTAAAACATCAGGGAAGAACCCTGAACCACTTCTGGATACAGTAAAAGATTTTGTTTAAGATGTCACTAGTCTCACAAAAAGGGTATTAACTCATTACATTTACTGAACACATACAACCAAGACTTATATGCTCAAAGATGTAGAGTTTGGAGAGATAAGAACGAAATACCTTAAAAAGAACATACATGCACAAAATTATGGTAGACAAATTATCCACGGTGCAAAATAATCAATGGTTATGATCACTTAAAGTCAAAATGCATTGTATTTCCAAATATTCAAAAACAAATGTGTTAATCTAAATATCAATTGAACCATACATTAAAAAGCCAAAAAAAAAAAAGACTGAAGAGAATAAAGAAAGAAAAAAAAAACTCAACCACCAAACAAAAAAGCTATTCCTCATTAGAGTTGTTGAATTTGGCAGTTAATTTAATTTCCTGTATTGTAGTTACTTATATCCACTGCTGGTCAAATTGATCAAGAATAGCCTAGGTAATCAATGAAATAGAGTGTTGTTCAGTTCAATGACCCATATGGCAAAGGGAAGAGAAAAAACAAAAGCAGCAACAATGTGGCAATGGAGATGTGTAGGAAAGACTTCATTCAGAGCTGAGCAGAGGCCTTACTCTTGGATTTCTGTCTTCTTAATTTCCTAATAGCATGCTGGTATGGCACACTTTCAGAGTATTTCACTGACAATTTGTTAAAAGCAACAAAAAAAGTGGTGATATTTTTAAAAGCACATTTACAAAGTATTTTACATGTGTTTTTTTCAGAGATTTTGAGATAGATTTGGTAAATTATGTCACAATTTTTATTTACATATATCTGACAGTGGAAGATGAATTCCAAGTAAATTCCATAAGTAATAATTTCCATAAGTGTAAAGCACATATCTGAATATATTTAATATGATGTCTTTTAAATAATTGAAAGAATAGTTATTCAAATATGCCTTCCTATGAACTTTATGGTATTTTCATATTTACAGGGTATTTTTCATTAGATGATAGTATGCTATAATTTTGTGGCTTTTGAATCCACTGGGAAACACCAAAGATTTTGTTGCATTTCAAATTTAGATTAAATGAATTTATTCTTGCTGATAGCAGAAGAAAGGCAGTCTGAGAACCAAACAGCATGCTGCGCAAAAGGGATCTAAAGAAAGGGTTTATAAAGTTGGATGTCAGATGTGTACATTACAGAATCCATACCTGGGCAAGAAAACTGTTTCACTCCCCTCAGTGGTTTATCTTTCTCCATCATATAATAATAAAAAGACCGCTTAGCCAGATGGGGGTGGTGCATGCCTTTAATATCAGCGCTGGGGAAGAAGAGGCAGGTGGATCTCTGTGAGTTCAAGGCCAGCCTGGTCTACAGAGTGAGTTCCAAGAAAGCCAGGACTATACAGAGAAAATGTCTCTAAAAACTATAAATAAATAAATAAATAAATAAATAAATAAATAAATAAATAATAGGCAAATTAATTAAATAGTACATAAAAGACCTCTTCCTCCCAGTCCCACAGTATTAAGCAAGTTTACAAAAGCAGAAAGCAAGCAGTTAAATACCTCACAGCAAGAACACCATTATCCTATTATCTGACCTGTAGGCCCCTAGGATCTCATGAGCACTCCAGATCAAAGGTCAAAGGCATTTAAAGGATGTTTGGTACCATATTAAGTTTCTTTAGCCATCACCCATGAGTTATGTGTAAATTATTAGAAAGGTCTGAGCGTTCTTGGGAAAATGTCACTAATTGACTGTGATGGAACAGATAGCCACATCCCTGAAATACCGTCTTTTGTACGATATAGTGTCATGATGAATTTATAGGATAAAATCACAATGTGATGCCACTATATACATGTTAAAATGGTTAAATGCCAAAATGAGGCCAAGACAAAAGACAGTAAGAATTTAGGACCTCAACAAGATAGAACAGTGCATATGTAGACTCATGTAGAAGTTAGAAATTATTTGCATTTTTTAAAATAATAAGTATTTTCTTACCATATTCTACAACATTTGAGCTTTCAACACATATCCACATGAGTTAAAATGTGTATACAAAAAATCAGCACATTAATGTTCAGAGCAACTTTATTCATAATCATGAAAATTGATACAAAATTGTGTATCAGTACATGGATATGTGAATAAATAGTGGCACATAACACAATTAAATACTTTTTAATATGCTCTCAAGGCATTATCAAACATAGAGGAAATTAAATTACACTTTGTTTAATGAAACAAAATAGTCTATAAGGGACAGATTTCAGTTGTATGACTACAGAAATGGTATGGCCACCCAGACAAGAAACTAATCAGTCACTGTCAGAAATAGAGGGAGGAAGAATAAGGAGAGAATACATAGACTCCATGAAAAATTTTAGGTCAGGACAAGCATTCTGAATGACCCTGTTATGGTAGAGTTGAGTGTACGCTCATATCAATAGAACTCTAAAACACAAGCAATGGAATCTGAAATACAAAGAGCTTTAGTATTAGCCATGAACTTTAATATCATCCATTGATGCCATTTCACTAAGTGGAACAAATACACCCCTCTATCCCAGTTTATTGATAATAATGCAAGTCACATCAGGGGGTTGAAAGCTTAGAAAATTATTTTTCCAATCATTTCCTCAGCAGCAAACCTGAAAATGCTTTCCCAGTGAAGTCCTGTTATTTATTCCATTCTGCTTTCTTCTCGCTTCCAGACTTTCATGTGCTAAACCAATGATCAGTTGATCTTAGTGTACACTGAGGCTCAGGCTGTTTTGCTCTCTACAGAGTTCAGTTTATATTTCCCTATGGTGAATGTGATTTCTTTAAATATGTGTTTATTTATAACTTTTCTGATTTATATCTACTTTAAGGAGTATCTTAATATATGCTTTCAAGTTCTTGTTTACTTTTACTTTTCCTTACAGAATTTGCATTTTATTTTTTTATCTTTTTATTTTTAAATTAATTAACAAGAAACCAGTTTCCTTTTGAGGTTCTCAACTATCTCACTTTGGTTTGCTTTTTGCCACTGTTGGGGAGACTGCAGTCATAGTTCTATTTCATAGGATTTGTCAATTTTTCTTTAATTTCAATTTATTCTACCCATTGAATAACTCTTATGTATCTTGTTTATTGATTTTATTTTTGACATCTCAAAATATCTATATAGGCTTTTGGATACTGTAAAATGCAAGTTTTGATTTTCAAGTATAGAATTTATATTTGATTCTATTTGAATGTTTCTATCTTCTTATTGATAGTAATTTTATGTCTATTAATTATTATAATATTGTAATAATATACTAAATTATTATATTATAAATATTATAACAATATATTAAATATTAGCTTAATCCAGTTCCTAAAAATTATCTCCTTTTGTTCTTTGCATATTTTGAAATAATTGTTTTGAAGATTCTGTTAAATAATTGGAGATAAATTATTTGGCTATATCTGAGATAGATGATACAATGTTATATTATTTTAGTATTTCATGTTTGTAAAATATTGACAATATTAAATAAAATGCTTATGTTCTGGATTGAGTTCTTATCTCTCTGAATGGCATTATGTATAGCTTTTTCTTTCTTTCTGTTTAGTAGTTTATCTTGGCAAACTCACAACTTCTCATTCTTCAGTGGTACAAGGTCACAATGGCTCCTGCCTCTATTTAATGAGTTGGTTGTTGTAACCTGAAGATTGACTTCAGTGAAAGTCTTTACTACTCCTCCTAAGATTAGACATCAGTTTAGGATTTGATAGATTATGTGTCTAACCACCTCTATACAGTAATATGTATATCTGTTGATCTGGCAATAAAGGGTATGCAAAAGGTTTTGAGTGTTTTCAGCTCTATTTTGTCACCTTTCTGGGACTCTTAAAATTCTGCTGTTTCTATGTGAAACACAACATCAATAAGGAGTAAGATGCTGACACTGATCCTCCTTTCCCTGATGTTCAATGTCTTATCTCCTAGAAAAATATTTCTCACGTTTAGCTGTTACCTCTGGGACATTCAGGCAATATTCTTTCTTGCACCTGGAGACGGTCACAACCATCAACAATGCTGCTGAAGCACACTTTGTCAACTCTGATGTAAGCATGATCCCATCATACATTTTCAAATTTATGTACAAGGTGATTATTTGATTATGTATATAAAAATATCTCTATGTCCAAGAAGGAAATAATATTACCTGAGCAAACAGAAAGTATAAGCAAGAGACTTTCACAAAATGTGAGAAATGACAGAAACTGCTGGCTGCCTGAACAGTCACCCAGTTTTCCTCTGTAACATTGAGGTATCTGTCTTCTGTCTACTGGCCTAGCATATTTCATAGATTTTTCTGTGAAGCAGGATATTTGAAGGACTGTCCTATCTTGTCTTGGCAAAATTCAGCAGTCACTTTCTTTTGTGCCCTGTGTGTCCAGTTTGGACAGCATACTGTCAGCCATGGAGGCAAAAGCACTTTCTTGCCCAGTGGCTAACTTGCCACAAAGAAAGGAAACTCCACATAGAGTTTCTTTGATGCCCATCACTTCTCCAAAGTAGCTTGGTGCTCCCAGGAGCAGAAATGTCTCAATGTCATAAAAACAAAACAAAACAAAACAAACAAAAAAAACCCCTATGTTATTAAAACATCTTAAATGCTGGATTCTACAGATCACTGAAGTGTTTGAAGACCACTTGTCTGTCTAAATATATCTCTGTTTGACCTTGAAAACATACCTAACATGACTGCAAATCTAATTGTAAGAGGTGATTAATTTCCTTCTTGGGTCTCTGACAGAGTTGAAGATTTCAAAGTTTTCCTTGTTACCAGATTCAGAAAAGACACTCACTAAAGAGGTGTAAAATTTATAAGGTTGAGAAAAATTACAAAATAGTTTTGGTAATACAAGTTAGAATAGAAAGTGAAAGCCGGGCAGTGGTGGTGCACGCCTTTAATCCCAGCACTCCGGAGGCAGATGCAGGCAAATCTTTGTGAGTTAGAGGCCAGCCTGGTCTACAGAGCGAGATACAGGAAAGGTGCAAAGCTACACAGAGAAACCCTGTCTCGAAAAACCAAACCAAACCAAACCAAACCAAAACAAAACAAAAAAAAGAATAGAAAGTGAACTAGGTACAACCTTTTGGACTCACCATAATAGTATTTTCTCTGAATTTGTCAAATGTTTATAGACTAGATGTTGATGATGTAATTATTGCCTGTATATATTGTATATGGTTATTGTACTTATTATATATAGTTTTTCTTATATTAGCTATAACTTTCTTTCTTTCTTTTTTTTTTTTTTTAGACAGAAAGGAGAAAATGTGGTGTAGCTGGAAGTTTCTCCAGTCCCACCCAGCTCTGTAGTTCCACGGCCAATTATAAATAAATCACACAGAGTCTTATATTAATTACAAACTGTATGGCCAATGGATTAACTTTCTTGCTATCTAGCTCTATCATCTTAAATTAACCCATTTCTAATAATCTATGTTTCACCACAGGGCTTTGGTATTACTAGTCTGCTGACATGTTGCTCCTTAGGCAGCAGGCAGGCATCTCTCCTGCCTCTGCCTTTTTTCTTCCTGTCTCTCTCTTGAGTTTCCTGTCTGGCTATAACCTGACTTACCATAGGCCAGAGCAGCTACTTTCTTAACCAATCATAGCAACACATATTCACAGCATACAGAAAGACCATCTCACAGCAATGTGGGTGATATTTTGTTTGTGTTCTGACAAATAAAACTTGCCTGGAGATCAGTGGGTGGAGCTAGCCACTAGTTAACCATGGAGGCAAGGCAGGGGTGGCACACACCTTTAATCCCAGCACTTGGGATCTCATGCCTTTGATCTCAGTACTTGGGAGGTATATGCCTTTAATCCAAGCACTAGGGAGGTGGAGACATGAAGTGATATGGCTGGGCAGAGAGAGAAATTAAGGTGGGAAGAGACAGGACCTCACCCCCTTTTGGTCTGAGGCTTTGGTAGAGGTAAGAAGTCCCTCTAGTGGCTGGCTCCTTTACTTCTCTGATCTTTTAGCATTTACCGTGAAAAAAAAAAAAAAGAATATCTTTATTCAAGTCTAACTTTTAATTATTTTTCCTCAAGGTTTACATAACTTTGTGTGTTTTGATGAAACGGCTGTTTTGGGTACAAGAAAAGCAGGAAGGACAGAAACAAGATAATAAAAATTTTAAAAATGCTACTAATAAGTAAAAATGTGTTCAGGAAGGTAAGAGAGGTAATAAATTAAATAAAAAATATTTAGTAATGATGCCTCAATTTCTTCTTATATGTTCATTGATGCTGTATATTGTTGTTGATTTTAGGTGTGGGAACGATTTTAAAAAACGATCACTGAATTTCATGTTGTTTGATTATGGTGCTTGATGGCAATGTTGAAGACTTAAAAGTCTTTCATTATTTCACTTTAAATTAATCAAAAATTAAATTGTGCTTGCTGAGCCTGACATAAACAAGTTAGCCTTTTGAATGCATAATACAATAACAGAGAGAGAAAGCCAACAGAGACATAGTCCTATAGGCCCGTTATGCAAAGTACTGTGTCATATAGCAGATCACAATAGTGAGGGTCACTAAGATCCAAACAGTTTAGTCAGACCTCAACACACATGGAAATGAATCTCAAAGATTATTACTGAGTTTGGCATAAAATCATGGGTAGGAAAATTAATGAACACCTGAGATGATATTATGATTCCTGTTTGTTGAATACCTAAGAAGAGCATCAGCTGAGCTATATGTGTACTTCTTATAGGTTCTGCTAGGTGAGGTGGGTTATTGTTTAACTTCAGCAAGCATAAACAAATGATTCAAGCATCAGTAGAAATAACTACAGTCAAAATGGTGAACATACTTTAGTTGAAGCTATTCGTCAGGTTGAGTTTTCATTGCTTCACCCTCTTTTATTGGAAGCATGTGTTCCCAGTTGATTCAAGCTGCTGTGTGAAAGTACCACAGTCTGGATGACTTACAAGGAATATACTTTATTTAGTTTAGATTTAGAGTCCAAATTGAGATGTTCAAAATCATGATGCTGATAGATTTGCCATCAGTTCAAAACTACTTCCTTGCTTACAGAAGGCCATATTTTCTGCTGTATATTCACATGATCTAAAGCAGTTTGGCATTTGAATATCTTCTAAAGGCATTAGCAACAATTACGAATACTATTCCCTAGTGCCCTCTCTCTTCCTAAGAACCCCACTGCCCAGTAACATGACGTCATAGGAAGTATGAGAGGACATGACAGTTACTAAATTTTCTTTGTAGACAATGTTTTCTGCTATTAGTTCAGACTGTTCTGTTGGATAAGCTACCTTCAACCACAAGAGAGGATGAGTATTCTGAGTTGAGTTACAGAGGGTAGAGTTACACAGTTTATACAACTAAGAAGAACAATGTTCCTTGCTGCTGGGATTAGATAATTGATGATATTAAATCTTAATTGTCCTTATAATCATCTTTTTCAGTAGAGACTTTTTTAATAAATACTTTTATTTTATAATTAATTTAATTTTACACATCAGCCACGGATTCCCCTGTCCTCCCTCCTCCCACCCCCCAGTCTTCCCCCCCCCAATCCACCCC